>JAOSBM010000001.1:24316684-24330101 GCA_027568955.1 Erythroxylum tenue
TCATTCTCTCTCCACCTCATCGTTCCTCTTCTTCTTCCGCTGATAAACCAGTAATGGTTTCGGTTCATGGCTAACAGAAGCTGTGAGAAACAAACTAACCAAGGTATGCATACTTGACCACACAATGAAGGACAAGAAGTTAAAGAGAAGAATATTTTAAAAGGAAGCGTTAAAAGAACATGGTCAGAACCCAAAACAGAGGTACCGTTAATACTTTTTAAAAGGTTTTAAATTTTGATTTATCATGACCGAACTCTTAAGGAGGATGAAAACAGAGGCTTCTCATAAGAACGTGCTTATTAGAAGCTGCTATCCGACTCCTGTCGCCAACATTTCCTATATCCACATGAGGCTCAAGCTCAAGCTTTCAGGCTCACTTGTAGCTAAGTGTCACATAAAGGATGAAACCTGAGATTCGTATCTGTGTGATTCTCAACAAAGATCAACGACCATGACATGATATAATTTCAACAAGGACATAGCAAATCAATTCATAAAAGCATCTAAGTACACCTGAATCAATTCACCATCCCAAGCTTTATCTAGTAGGACCACGCATCATTGCACCCTTCATTGGAAAGGAATGTAACCACTCAAGAAACAACTATGCCAAAATTAGCTGCAAACTAAATCTTGAATTTAAGCAATTAATAATGACTAACCAGAACATCTATGAACTACAAACATATATATGAACCTTGAACTATTCTGCAGGGACATGCATCTTCTCCTCTAAACCCTCCTTTTATATCCAAAAGATGACAATTTGAAGATTTATACTCGGCATGTAGTTACCACAATATCCACCACCACTAAGAGATGCAAGATTCAAACGGAATAGCATCTCATGAACAAAAGGAGGAAATCAACAAATAATATTATAAACAATAACAATGGAGTTCTTTATTTCTCATAACAATGGTGCTCAGATAAGGTGAAAGGGTATATCTTCTTTGTTATGTTTACTAAAACTAACAGATACAATGAATGAAAGCGAACAAAATAACAATGAATGCTTATCACCTTCTCTAATTTCTCATAAGCATCGGCATGGAGAGGCACCCAACCTTGAATAGCTTCACCGGCGACGGCAGTGAGCCAAGAAGGCCACCCTGCATTAACATATTCAACCTCAACATTCCTCCTCGAAATCCCTAATTTGAAGCTAAGAGACCCACTCCTTCTGCCAAAACTCCCTCTCCTCGACCTTCTACAATTCTGAGACTTTCCATTCTCAAGATCGTTGTTTTTCTCTCCACCATTGTTATGATCATTACTGTAACCATCTCCTTTATCGTGCTTACACCAATCTCTTCCATCTTTCCTGTGCTTGCGCTCAATACCTACAGACCCATGTGGATTTTTCAACGAAAAAGCCGAGAACTGACGATCAATCATGGTCAATACTGGTGGTGATGGTGGTGGCAATGGTCCATGTATCTCCTCCGAAACAGGGGAGGCGGCGGCCACCGATACCGCCCGCTTGGAGTTGGCGCAACCCATAAACCCGAATCTAGGAACCAACCCAGATAGGGAAAATGGGTTTTGCTTCGATTGGATTACTCTGTTTCCTCAAATTTGGGTTTTCTCATAGTGGGTCACTTCAAAAACAGCAAAAAAGGATTTGGGGAAAGACCAAAAAAATCGAAAAACGAGTATTTTTGGTGCTTTTGTATGTGGGTTTTTGGGGATATACTGTTGGGCGAGAATAGCGGAGGATGGTTTTCTAAGTTCAGTGTAATGAAAATTTTGGGTTCCGACATTAAAGGGTAAGAAGAAAGAAAGGTGGTCATGGTCGTGGGTCCGAGGATTTGGCTCATGTTTTCTTTAAGAGAAGAGGCCGAAGCGAAAGTGAAGAAAGGAAGCAGAAGTTGTGTTCCTTTTTCTGTGCGGCTATGGAGTTCCTGTCTATGGCTTTTTGTGGGTTTTTCTTGTTTTCTACAAAAAGCAGACGAACAAAAGCAAGAAAAAGGGATGGTGGAATCTACAAGTTAGTGGTTGATGATGTTTGATTGTGTCGTCTCTGTTCCTTAAACTGTTGGTTGATCTGGTTATGAAAAACTTATGATTGAGTGAAAATGAGACAAAGAAACAGTTTGTCTGTCCATACGGTGGTTGCAGGGCCAGCCAACTGCCATCAACTGCAACAATCCATCCGTGGAAGAAAATTTTAGGGCTGGCAGGCCCGACCCGAAATTTAAATGACATCGTTTTGATTATATTTAAGATAAAAGTGTATTTCAAACTTTATCGTTTACAATAAAGTACAAAATACAAATTACACCTTAATATTTTAAAATGTTTAAATTAAACTCTAACATTTTCAAAATGTTCAAAATAAATTCTAAATGAATAGAAAATTTAACGTGAGTATCTCGACATTAGTCAAATATTATATCAATATTGACTTAGTATTGTTTTATATTTTAATAAAAAATAAGTTTTACTGTCACGTAATTAGTTTTTTAATTAACTAAAAAGTGAGCCCACGGTCACGCAATTATGAGTCTCATTTTTTGGTTCAACAAATAAAAAATATTATTTATTAGCGTGATGTGTAGTCATTTAATTAACAAAAAGTTAATTTCATTAAATTTTTCATCCACGTAAAATTTGTTTAGAATATTTTTAAAACGTTAATATTTAATTTGAAGGTTTCAAAAGTTAAAGTTTATTTTGTATTATGTTATAAACATTAAAATTCAAATAGCACTTTTAACTTATCTAGAATAAAATGAAAATAACAACAATAACAAAATTTTAATAAAAATCTTACTGAAAAGTTTGTCTCAGCAGGGTTTTTTTTAAAATTTTGTTATTGTAAGATTTTTTTTTAAATGAAGGAACTTACAGTTATTATCCTTTAGATGTGCACTAGGTAAATCTCTTGATTAACGCAATAGCCTACAAATCACATCAACCGAGTACTCAGGACTAGATAAGCCTTATACGACAGGCTCGATCGAGAAAGCGTAGGTAGCGAGAATCGAATACAGAACCTTTTGGCCTAATGTCTCTCTACTCCACTAACTCGACTACCCCATAGGAGGAAATTTGAAAAGATCCAAAAATATGAAGTCTTATCCTTAATTAGTAGAGAAATTGTTTATGATAGATTTATAGAAAAATTTAAAAATTATTAGAAGAAATTATATTTAATAAAATGATATTACTTTAATTGTTTGATTTTTTTAATCTCCAAGCAAAATAATTTTATTTGTTCATTCTAGTCCAACGCTTTAAATTTGAACTCGATTTGAAATTCAATCAATTTAAATTTAACTTGTTAAATTTGAATTGAACTAAAGCCATAGGAAGAATTATGCATAACTAATCCTTTTGATTATATTTAAAGAGTTCTAACATGTCAAATATGTTAGTAGTGAGTGATGGGTGAGAATGACAAAAGGACTTTTTTAGAATCAGTACCGGTACAGTTCTGTTCCAGAACTTAATTCGGTACCGAGTCCGGTACGGTATTCGTAACATTACCTAATGACTTTTTTCAATGATTAAAAAACTCAACCAGTTCAATTGATTTAATCATAAAAATTTTAATTTATTTAACTTATTTGTTCAGTTTTTAACTTTCATGTTCGTTTTACTTTAATAACTATTCTTGCTAAAAATTAATTCATAAATTTGTATGAATTAATCGGTTAATTTTTATTAATTAATAAATCCTTATATATTAAAATAAATAACTTAATTTTCATTTAACAATCTCTTTTTAAAATTAAACTTTACATTTTTCGATAGATGAGAATGAATTCTTTTAATCATATTTTAACTTATTTAATTTTATTCAATTTTTTTGTCGATTTTATAATGATTAAATCGATTAAATCTTAAACATTTTGTTTTACTAATTTAACTCTTAATCTAGTTTTGAAAACATTAAAGTTTATATTATATTTAACTTAAATGCTCTGGAAAATTTTAATGTTGAATACTAAATATTAATAAAAGTGAAAAACTAAATTTAATAATTGAGAATTTATAATCTTAAAAAAGGCTTAGGTGCCTGCCCGTCCAATTACCAACCCCAACCACAACCAACTTTTATGATATGCACTCTTCTCAAGTTGATAGGAACTCTTAACCAGTGTAGTTAATGGAGTAATAAGAAACTTGTTTCTTAAACAACGCCTGACTTGTCTTTTGGCCTACATTAGTGAGTTCCTGTCAAGTTGGAGTTATAAAATCCACCAACTCCATTTCCACAAATTGAGGACAACAGTTTACTGGTCGAGAACTTGTATGCTTCTTATGCTCTGTCCTCCTTGTAGTTTCCAGGGAAATGGGAACAGGTCCTTGAACGCTGCATACTAAAACCTGCTAGATAGGATCATTCCCCACTACTATAAAGGATCTCCGCAGTTCAGGGATCATTCCTATTCTCAGGTTCTTACGATAATAGATGCAATACCCAACTTCCTGAATCTGACATTGCGCTGAAGTTTGCAATCCAGTTCCTGGAAGAACTGAACTTAGATTTCCATGCATTCTCCTCGTGTTTACCTCCCTCGTATCGTATACTCGGCTATTCCGTATCATTTCAGCAAGGTAAGATCAAGGAAATGATATTGGCAAACATAAAATAAAATCAGAAGCAAAGCCAACCTAGAGCAAAAATTCGTCATTCACACCATCTGGATTTGGTTGATCCATTGAATTGTCCCCTGGAAACCTACTTTTTTCCTGCGTTTGGCTTGAACCAAAAATAGAAAAGATCACCCGAGAAAGCATAAACAAATTGCACAATACTGTGAGCAACCAATGGTATACTAAGAGATCTATGATACAGAGAGAGAGAATCTGTAATCAACAGAACGCCTTTTATCAAATTGCTAGCACATACAAGATCACTAAGAGATCTATGATACAGAGGAAGAGAATCCGTAATCAACAGAACGCCTTTTATCAAACTGCTAGCACATACAAGAAACTATGCTACTATGTCTTTCCAAAGATTAACATATATAAGAAAAGGTGGTAATAAAATTAATATCAACTCTTGCAATGTCAAAATAATTCCTTTTCTTTCCCCAAGTTTCAGTCACTGTACCATGTTAGTTGGCACGAAGCATCGTTATAGTAGTCTATGTGCCATCTGTAAAGAGCCTCACACTGTGATTTCCTCTTCTTTTAGCCGTAGAAGTATTGGTCTCTGGTCGTCATTTCCAAAGTCCATACCTTTAAGTATGGTATGCTTAGCAACAGCCACCTTTTGAGGATTAGACTGCTGTGTGTTATTACTTGCGACACTGTGGCTACTGTTTCTTGAAGCTGGGACATCATGATTGTGCTTTCCCTCATATGTAGTTATGACCGCTTTGGGGTCTGTTGCAGCTCTTTCAACGTGCTTACGGACATTGCATCCGGCACTAGTGCATTTATAATAGCTCCTGCCATATGACCAATGCATCAGACAAAATTCTCAACAAAAAAAACAAAGCAAACTTAACAGTCCAAATTTCAAGATTTTGAGGCATTTGAATCACACATTATTCGACACGAAAATACATAAGTAGACAAGATGATAATATCGACAGTATGCTATTTCTTTTTTCTTTTTTTTACTGCTGCATCATGGAAACAGCTTTAAGGATCTTTCTGAGTTAACTGCAGGTATAGATACAAGGTAACAACATTGGCAAGGAAAGTTGCAGAAAGAAGACTTAGTGCATAAAATCTAAAGTTGAAGACACAAAAGACTGAAAAGTAAGTTGCTATATTTAGGAGAACTTGAAAACCTAAAGTTTAATGCCTTCTATTTTCCACCTTGGACTTGCAGGTCATGATTTAAATATTAGAGTTACAATGTTAAGTTACACGTGAGCTAAAAACACAAAACTGGTAGCCCAAATACTGGCTAGGAGACTTGGTGCAACAGTACCAACTGTCACTCCTTTTAGTGAACCAGACGCCATGACAGTCTCATTCATGTGCTCATAAACAGTATATTCCCAATAGGCTTTTACCTTTTATCAAACAGTTACCTGACTGTGCATGAAGACTAAGCTGGAATTTATTATTACTAAAGTCAATTATCTAGACCTTGTGTCATAGATATCTCTTTCATCCCATATTCAAATCACATCTACAAGACTGATTCCTACCTCCCAAAACTTTGGTTGAGTAGAGCCAAAAACAACTGACATTTTGTCATTTACTTCTATCTAACATTGGCTCTGACATCTAGGATCTACAAACACATAGGCAAGTAAGGAATAGCTACCTTGGATGAGGATTCCCTTTGACCACTTTTTGACCATACTTGCGCCACCTGTAGCCATCATCTAAAAGATCAACTTCACTTCTTGTTTGGACTATGATTTTTGGTTCAGTGACAGTCTTATGTGGTAAAGCCACCTCAGATACCACAGTATCCAAGTGCCTGCACTCCAAAGCAAAGTTCATCAAGATCATGAGGAGCAAAGGAAGAATCAAATTATGAAACAATGAAAGTATTTAAATTGCCTTCTCTTTGGGTTTGGTTCATTATCGCCCCCCTCATCTTCTTGTGTGGCTGCATCACCTGCTTCTTCACTATCACTTGATCCAGGTATCTCTGTTGGATCAGCCTGAATAGATTCCTGATCTCTTCCATGCGCCGAATGAGCAGCCTCATTGAAGCCTTTTACACTAACAGCTAGCGCATGTGAGCCAACTTCAGGCTTAACCTGAGAACTTAAGGCACCATTCTGGTCACTACTTTCCTTTCCACGCTTATTAGGCTGAGGCAGCTCATGATTGTGTTGGCCTTTGTAGATAATCTCTGTTATCTGGCCATCACTAGAACGCTCAATCTTCTTTTTGACAGGGCAATTTGGATGTGTACATTTGTAGTAGCTTCGTGGATATTCACTACCCTTGATTGGTTTTTGCCCATATTTGCGCCAGTTGTAGCCATCATCACTAGGCTTATCAACAGCAACAGGAGGCTGGTATTTCTTATCAGAATGTGAGAACTCCGACGATTCTACTACAGTATTTTGATGTTGGGAGGTTGATGGGGGAATTTGCTGCTGTGCGGCTTCAGCTGGTAAATAAGAGGGATGATGTGTCACCGACTCGTTTGGAGCAGAAACTGAAGAAGGTTGATATTGTCCTTGCAAATGCATATGAGATTGGGCAGCTAGGGCAGCTTGAGCAGTTACCTGTGCCAAGGCTTGCTGGTGGGAAATCCCAAAGGGGCTCTGCACAAAGATATAGGAACAACTTATAACTACCTGGTACAACTTACTTCTTGATTATAATGGTACCAAGTACCATCTATTTAGTCACAGACACAGTTTGAAGAAAGATACACTCCGTCAAGAAAAAACGGTGAGGAGTTCATTATACAGATCCCCAGAAAGAGCAGTTTCGCCTTTGGATATTATATTATGTATACTTCACAAGATCGTAGTTGTGTGAACAAGAATTATGTCTTTCTGCCGGAGTTGGTAAGCAATCGTTCAACTTACTATTACATTTACCAGTGTAAAGCATAAATCATACACGCATTATTTGGTTGGGAAAACACAAAAACAGTTTAGTTCAATCAAATTGGAAACAAAACGATTCTTCTTTAAAAAAATTACCGCCGAATCTATCTAAGATTAGCATAAGTGAAACTGCTCTGCAGGAGATTTAGTTAAAAGTCATGAATGTCAAAGATTGAAGCCATAATGTTTTAAAGATCTGAGACAGCTATTCTATAAGTTCATACAAGCTACCCTTTTCATCAATGACAAGAGGAACAATGATCACGTAAATTGTTCTTGAATCTTTTCTTAGTAAGTTTACGAATTCCAATAACCAATAGCAAATACAAGCCTCACGACGTAAGTCCTCACATCCGTGTACAACACTGGAGCATGAAAACATCACGGCAGAGAAACAAAATAAAAAGCAACCATACAATTCTTAGGCAGATCGAGAAGTAGATTCACCTGAGGAGAAAAGAACCCGGGCGAGTTAAGCAAACCAGAAGGGCTCAACCCAGGTGGGACAGTAAATAGTGGAGACCGAGCCACAAGCAAGTTCATTGGCCTACTCTGTTTAAACCCCACATTACTATTACTTTCTGACCCATCTTCCTTCACCGAAGAACCACTAACGTCACTGGGTATTGAAGTTTCAGCCAAAAAATTGGGTCTTGGGATTGGAGACATAGCACCAGCGAGAAGCTGAGAGAAAGAGCCATCTGGGTAGTTGTCAGAAAAGAAACTGGAGACCAGAGTCATCGGACCGGGACTAAACCCTCCGGTGAAAAGGGCATCCATTGACGGCCTCGGTGGTAAAGTTATGCTAGGACGTGAGGTCGCCGGAACTCTACCAGCCGCCGTAGCAGCTGCGGACCCACGTTTCTCTGTCATTGAAGAACAGTGAAAAAGGCAAGAAAAACACAGACCAATCTGATAAAAAAAATCTCAGTCCTGTGCTCTGTGTCTGAAAAAGTTGCAATCTTTACAAGAAATTCAACTCCGGCCACTATCGTGGTGAGAAACGAGAAATCCTTTAGTGCTTTTTGTGTATTTTTCTTCTTATTTCACATGGTTCTCTCTTTCAATGGCTAGTTTCGTGTTGGCTTTGAGGTTGAGTGGGAAGTCCACGCATCATAAACGGACAATCACGAAATGGTGTGTCTGAAACTACCTCCATCATTGATGATTGAAGTCTCGATTATTTATTATCTTTTGTAATATTAATTTTCACTCCTTTAATTTTATATTATTTGTCTCATAGGCTCAATTTAAGGAAATAATTCCAAAAAAAAACATGTTCTATGTTTCTTAATTAACTCCTTATTAAATGTCTCCAAAAGGTATTTTTCAATGTTTAAAAAATTGAAAATTTAAGATTTAAAAGATTCGACTAATACTAGACCGTCATAAAATCAATTTAAGATTAAATAAAATTAAAGAATTTAAGATTCGATTAAAAGAGATTATTTACCTATAATTTAATTAAAAATTTATTAAATGAAAATTAATTAATTAATTTTATTTTCAAAAAATTTAGTAATTTGTACAAATTAACCAATTAATTAATTAATTAATTAATTTTTAACAACAAAAGCTATTAAAATAAATCGAACCAATAAATTGGACGGTTCAAAATTTTTATGAATAAATTGACCAAACCAGTTGAGTTTTTTAATCATTAGTATTTTATCTTCTTTAGAATTGACTAAAATTGCTCAAATTTTAAATTTTATTTAGATTATGTTAAATACTTATTTTTTATAATTATAGAGTTTGTAATTATAATAAAATACTTAAACTTTTGATATTATATATTTTGAATAATTACTTAACAATGAGTTCGAGCTAATTAATATTAATGAATGATATAATTACACTTGCAATATTAAGATTTTAAAAATAATTTCAATAAATATGCACAATTCATTGTATCAAGAATTTAGAAACTCTAAGTTAAATACTTTTGCCTCTTAAATCTCAAATTACATAATTCCTTGATAAAACAAAAAAGGGCTTAATAATTACAGATTATTATAAATATTAAATTTAAGACCTTCAAATAATTAGAAAGTTAGGTATTTATAAAAAATTATTATATTCTGTTAAGTCCATGCATCAAAATTATCTCCCTTAGTCCATGTGAGCAACTGGTTATTCAGCAATGATTTAACAACTCGACTGGTTTAATCATAAAAATCTTGAACCGTTTAATTTTTTAGTTCAGTTTAAACTTTTCGGTTCGATTTGCTTTAATAACTTTCGTTGTTAAAAATTAATCAAAATTTTTATAAATTAGTAATTTTTTAAATTAAAATAAATAACTTAATTTTTATTTAACAATTTTTAATTTAATTTCAAATTATTCGATAGCTAAAAACAATCTCTTTTAATCATATTTTCAATTCTTTAATTTTACTTAATGTTTAACCAATTTTTTAGCAATTTAATATCAGTTAACTCCTTTAAACCTTAAATTTCTTATCTTACTAGTTTAATTTCTGTCCAATTTTTAAGACATTGGTATTTAGTTTCATTAATGAATTACTATATTTTTTTTCATAAACTACTATTTTTTTGGCAAATTAAATCATACATATGTAAAAAAAGAAAAAAAAACATGTGGGCATAGAAAATGGAAATATAATTATAAAAATAATAAAATGTAATACAAGTGAACTCTTATTAACTATATTTATTTCCAAGTAAATTGCAATTAAGAATTCATTACACCCAAGGGCCAGCTAAGAGTATGGAGACAATGAGACAATGATAGTCAACATGTGAAGAAAAAAAAAAGATCAAAATCAACATTGGAGACGGTGATAATGATGATTATGAATTGATGATTTGGGTGTATATAGATTGAGAGGAGACAAGAGAAAGAGAAGGAAGAGAAGTGAAGTAGATGCACTTTTCATGGGGTCCAATCTCAATTTATGTCTAATCTTCAAATCTTATAAAAAGATATAAGATTAAATAGCTTAAATCTTATTTAAAATTTTATTTATAATTATAAATTTGTTTATATTTTAAATAAAAATTAAGTTTATAAATAAAATTCAATATAAGATCTAATTCCAACTTTTTTTTTTGGATTCGAGGAAATCCCGTAAGCAGGCCAAGTGGGCACACCTCTCCGAGGATTCAATTAGCGCACCACCCCACGGGCGGGCCAAGCGGGCACACCTCATCATTAAGGGCTCAACTAGTTCTCCACCTACAGGTAAAATCCCGGCTGGCCCATGCTCTTACAAGAGGGGCTAGCATGGAATCGAACCTGGACTTAACTGAAGTTAAGCCCCGCTCTCGACCATCGAGCCACACCCCTTGAGGGCTCTAATTCCAACTTACTCTTATTCTTAAACTAATTTTAAATATTTGATTTTAAATATTTTAATAGTTATTTAATCTAATATTTTTATTATATTTAGGGCTTAGACATAAGTTAGGATTGGACCTCATGAAAAGTAATGATTTTATTTATAAACTTAAATTTGATTATATTTTAAATACAAAATTAAGTTCAAATTAAGCATATCCAAATCTAAAGTTTAATTTCAAATCTTAACTTTTTATCCATTAATTTTATATTATATTCGAATATTTTTAATAAATTTATGTTAATTTTTAATAGTTTTAAGTTTTGAAAATGAAATATTCTAAAATTTTGTTTCCAATTACTTGAATTTCTTAGATTTCATTAAAAAATTATGATTGTTAATAATTTAGATAATAATTACCCTTAAAATAATGACATATGGAGATGTTGGAGATTTTGTTGAGAGAGAAAAAATAATGATTGCCCAACTAATCCATTCCAACCAGCATACACCTAACATGCCATTCACAAAATAGAATTCCAAATCATTGCAACCTTACAAGTTGGAAAGCTACAATTCTATACATGGATTAATTACACAAAAGTACATTTACATGTTGAAGATTGTACACTTACAAATATCTAACTTTCAGGTATTGCTCCATACTCTTCAAGCTGTCAAAAATTTTGTCGTCCGACCTCCAAATGACTTGATTTTTGAAGCAATAGAGTCCTAAGACATTCCTCTATCTCTCCATAAAAATTTATAGCTTTTGATATTAATTTGAAATAGATTTATTGAATCAAAGTGAGAGGATCGATTGAAAGAGTGTGAGTTGGATATTTTTACTGAACATGTTTCAGTATTTTGGTGATATCTTGATCTGTAGAGCTCCAAATGTCAATCATTCCTGAGTGACTCTCTCTTTGTCTTTTTTTTTAATGTTTTATAATTAAATATAATTAATTAATTAAAATAATATTACAATATAATTAATTAATTATATTTTATTTTTAGCAATTAAATATAACTAATTAAAATATATTAAAATTTGATATATGTTTTAAAATATATTAAAACAATAATAACTGAATAAAATTATTAAAACAAATAATAAAATTTAAAATATAAGGAATAATTCTTTTTTAAGAGAAGTGTTGGATGAACCAAAGGCAAGTGGGTGAGAGGGTGTTGATGGAAGGTGGATGTGTTAATTAGCAAACCGAAAACGTGTGTCCAAGTAGTTATGGGAGTGGAGACCACAAGCCAAGCAAGTTGCATCGTATTAAATTCATATTAAAAAAAAACGCAAGTTGTGTAGAAAAGCCTCCACTTTATGCCTTTTTTTGTTGGCAGGAAAGGGACAAGGATGGTCTTTTTCACATTTATGGTCACGCTCCTTCTTATTATTAGGCATAGGAACAATAAATTCAAAGATGGGGCCTAAAGGTCAGGCTCTCATTTTTGAATCTAATTGGGCTAGGCTTTGATTTTGAGTCTAATTGGGCTCGGGTAAAATCAAATTAGGTTTAACTAAATACATTTTTTAAAATTTAAAAGTAACGTGTACACAAAATAACATCGTTTAGGGATAATAATGGATCGAATATAGGTAAAGGCAAGGTTTTAAAATTTGGATCGGATATTGAATCGGAGACCTTATTGGTCACCGGTTTGACCAGTTCGACCACCAGTCGAATCGGTGTGATGTCATAATTACGCAATAATTATATATAATATTAGTAATATTAAAAAATAAAAAATAAACCAAATAATATAAATTTCTATACTTCTGTTAGATTTCTAGAGAAAAGATGGGTTTTACTTTTGAAAGAATTAAAAACACATGAAAAAAAAAAGCAAAATAAAAAATAAAAAAATTCATTGAACCAGTGGTCAACCGGTTCGACCAGTCCCAATTTAACCAGTCATTTGATCGATTCTTACCAGTTCAATTGAAAATTGGTTTTTAAGAATCACTCGGATCAGATAACTGACCAGTCACTGATTAAATCGGTCAAATTGATCGATCCGATCCGAGTTTCAAAATAGAGGTCAAGGTGAAGGAAAGAGACAAAGATGGCCTTTTTCACATTTATGGTCACGTTCCTTTGTATTATTACGTATAGGAATAATAAATTGAAAGATGGGCCCAAATATTAGGCTCTGATTCTGAGTCTAATTGAGCTTTAGTAAAATCAGGTTAGGTTTAACTAAATATATTTTTTTAAATTAAAAACAATGTTATTTTACACAAAATAATATCGTTTAGGGATCGAATCTAGGTCGATCCCTAAACGATATTATTTCATATAAAACGATATTATTTTCTTGACCTAAATTTTATTTTTTACATTAAAATAGAAAATGATATTATTTTTGTTATAATTTTTGAGTTTTAGGTAAGTTCAGTATGAGCAACTCGAGCCCAAGCTCAACATAAGACCTAGTCAACTCAAGTCCAATGTATTAACTTCGAGTTAAGTTAGGTAAGTCAAATCAGACCTGAACTCAGTTGTTGTTGGGAATTTAGACCTCCCCAAACCCACACCCAAGGATATTTGATAGACAAAAATATCAGAAAATAATAACACAAGAGAATTTACGTGGAAACTCCCAAAC
>JAOSBM010000001.1:24330201-24344298 GCA_027568955.1 Erythroxylum tenue
AAGAAATACCCAAGACAAACTCTCCAACTCTCACCTCAAAAGAGGAATTTAACTAGAGTCAAATTTGTACTACAAATTTTTGACTTTGATTGGTGCACTAAACAAGGAGGTAGCACCCTCTTTATATAGGTAAGAGCTTGGCCTCAATTGTTGTCTCCAACTAATATGGGACATAAAAGGAGCCAAACTCAACAGTCATCTCTAATCGTTTCCCTTCAAAATTTCAAACTTTGGATCAAGAAGTTCGAGCCTAAGTTTAGCCTTAAGTTTGATCAATTCGAGGGACTGTTGAATTCTTGCTAAATTAGGCTAATTTTGCTAAACCTATATAAACTTTTACGTTAAATGAATAGATATAACAATTGAGACTTCGACCTAGATTAGGCGCTAATTTTGCCAAACCTAAATAAATTGGTTCGGCCTCGATATATTATGACTTAACAAGTAAGGTTTATTTGTTCAACTTCGGATCTTTCTTTTTCGAGGTTGAGGATAGATGACAAGAATACAAAAGTTTTGTGTTCTGTCGTGTTTGCTTGCTGTCTTCACCTATTTTTGTTCCGTCTTCAGAAGACAAAGACAGAAATTTTTATTCCTTCTAAGACTGTGGTACAAGATTTCTTGTCCTAGGGACAAAAACAAAATACATAAAGAAATGTCAGAAATATCCCTCCTTCTACATAAGCAATTTTTGTAATTATATTATTAAACTCATCATCATCATCATCATTATTTTAAATTTTAAACTTATTATTATAATAATTATCTTATTATTATTTTTATTATTATTTTTTCTTCCTCCTCTTCTTCTATCATCATCATCATCATTATTATTATTATTATTATTATTATTATTATTATTATTATTATTATACGAAAGTAATTTCTTATTGTTATTGTTATTATTATTATTTGTTAACTTTTTTACTAATACAAATCATTCGTTTTAAAATAATCAATAAATTACATATTTCTAATCATATTAAACTGCAGGAGTATTTTGATACTATTTTTATGTTCTGTCCACTGCAACTAAACACATTTCTATCATCGAGACGGAGACAATTTTTTCTGATCTGTCAATCACAGCCAGACATCTCACTGTCTCTAATTTTGTTCTGTTCTGCCTCTAAATTTTTGTCTCGTTCCGTCTCGCGTACTGAAGATAGTAATGAAACGCAACGTTAATGTCACCCATGTTTTCTTTAGTAGCTTTTATGTCTACTTCTTCTTCCACTTCCAGCCTGGACCTTTTATTGCTTCTATTTTTGCTTCTTGAAAGTTAAGCTAACCTTTTGTTACGAGAGTTTCTCTTTTCATGTTAGGCTTAGACTCGAAAGCCTTAGCTTTAATTATGACGGTGCGTGGTTGCTCTGGTGACCGTGAACTTTACAGGTTCAACGTTTCGAAACCTTCTAAGCATGGACACGGTGTTGGTTTACTGGAAAAGTGCTCGAAAATAGGAGTTTCGACACAGACGGAGACTGAACACACTATGTACTGCCATCATAACTTACAAGAATAGCATAATTACCCCATATTTCTTTGAAATTTTATATTTACTCCCAAACTTTTATGACCTTTTTCAGAATCACCCCGTCCTTCCAAAAATCACATTTTTAGCTCAATAATATCATTCTAGTTAACTAGTTCTTCAACTATTGAACAAAATGATGTCATTTTTTTGGAGCCAAGTTAATTTATGTCTACCTAGCTCCTAAATCTGAGGTCAACTTGAAACTCAATCAAATCAAGTTTGATCATTAACTTCAAACCGGGTAGAGCTAGGTCGGGCCAACCAAAATTGCGATATCTACATTCCATGAAAATTGACCCATAATATAAAATGTCAGCCAGTTGAAAGCTGTAAACACTTGGAAGAGGAATGCTTGGTAGAGGAAGGACATACATGCTTGTAACTGGAAAGTTACAAGAAGGAACATGAGCAATTTAATGGTAGAAGGAATCAATCTTGATCCCAGTAGCTGGTAAACTCAGACTTTAGTTTCTAAGAAGTGAGTTGAAGATACTGCCAAGCCTTCTACATCATAAGTTCTAACCAGTCTCTGTCTCTTGCCAGGACCCTCAAGCCAACAGAACTCGAGGTGAAACGATGTTGATTCGGCTACATTCTTCGCAATATCACAAGGGCATCCCATGTACATTCCGCCAGGCAGTATCGTTATCTGATATCCTCCATCAAATGTGACCAAGTTATCCGATATGGTTCCGGTCCAATGCACATGAGTTGTAACATCAGTTCCAGCAGATGTAGAACTAATATCCTGAAAAATGTTTGGTTCATAAGAAAAAAAGAAAAACAGGTGATTCATGTCACATTCGATTTCATTAACAACAAAAGCAGGTAATTTTGATGGAGGCATACTTGGATTAGCTGACCCCTGTCATCCATATCAAGTAAAACAACTGTCTCAGCTTCTGCAATTGTTGCTCCATAAACACCACTGCGTTTGGTTATAGAATGACCCTTCCACTTACCAAGAAATGGTAAGATTCTGTCTGTGCTTTGCTGCAATTTAAGAAGACAAGTCTCGTATAGCACCAGTAATAAGTGAATTTCACAGCAAAATTTGGTGCAAAAGAACTCAGTATGAATCGAATATGACTAATTAAAATAGGGGATTCATTGAATATAGTTTTGAATCAATTATAAGAGATAAAGATAAAGAAACTTTAGAAGTAAAACACTCATCTTTGACAGAATATTGGCTCATACACTGGCATTTCTTAACCTGTGTACCTCCCTAGCTGCAAAAGTTGAAGTTTTATTGACAGACACGAATTGATACATGTTTGTGTAACAGCCTGTGTAACTAAGAAAACAAGTTGTGAAGATACAACGGCCAAAATGACCGCATCCTAGACTGTGTTCACTTTTCCAAAAAGAACTACAGTCCAATCACAACTATGTTTCAAACTGTGTGTAAGTTACACAAAATTATAGAATGATCCACAAATGCAGCCACGAGCTTATCTTAGATCGTTTCTACTAACATTAGAAATTCCGTAACCAATACGGCCTGACACACACCTGTATCATAGGTCATGCTGACTCAAAACCCTAATTTTTTAAATTATTATTTAGAAGTTTTTGATATCTCGTAAATATTTCGTTTTCTTGTTCTTCATTGATCTTCAAATTTATTAAAAAGTGCTTTCTTTATAGTGATCAAATATTTGATAAATTTAGTTCTCTATTCTCTATAGTCAACAGTTCAATTCTCTTGAGTTGATTCAAACTTGTTCGTGAATTCTCTAAGTTATATTACTAGGTAAGTTCACATTACAGAGCCTTTGTAATAACTGGTTTTCTTCACCATCTACAAATCAGCCAGTTGATTATACAACTTACCAGGTCATCGCTGTCAAGCTTGGGATGAATAAATAGGCCATCACCTCTATCTTCAAGGAAGACAATAAGCATTTCTAAAATGCCTTTTGGGTCCATGATATGAAAAGCTCTTGCTCGCCTACCTTTTTCCAGTGAATATAAACAGTTCTCACACACAATTGATGGTAGACGCGAAGGAAGCTTAAGATTTCTGCAAAGTAAAACAAAATGAGTGGAATGAGTAAGCAATAACATGATAAAAACCAGTATAAATGGTTGCAGAAAGAAAATGAACATCACAGATACACAATCAAACATGTAATGAAGAAATTATTATCTGGACTCGGGTTTCAATTTCCAAATTGCCGCTAAGAAGGTTATATGATGCTCCGCAATAATTGTAAATTCATAAATTGATCTTGAAAATATAAAGAACTGCAAGAATGTGAACATTTTCTGTTATCAATCACTTTCTACAAGTAACTCCACAGATACACAATCAACCATATACTGAAGAGATCAGACTGGGGTTTCACTTTCCAAATTGCTATTATGATGTTTGCCAACAATCATAAATTCATAAATTGATCTTGAAATCATAAAGAAGTACAAGAATGTGAATTATCTGTTATCAACTACTTGCTACCAAAAACTCCACAGAAACGCAATCAAACATATACTGAAGAGATCAGACTCAGGTTTCACTCTCCAAATTGCCATTATGATGTTTCGCAACAATCATAAATTCATAAATTGATCTTGAAAACACAAAGAACTACAAGAATGTGAACATTTATCTGACCTCAACTACTTTCTACAAATAACTCTATAGATACATACAATCAAACATAGACTGAAGAAATTATATTTCAGACTCAGGTTTCACTTTCCGAATTGCTGTAAAAGAAGGCTATATTCATAAGTTAATCTGGAAAACATAAAGAACTCCAAGAATGTGAACATTTTATGTTATCAACTACTTTCTAAAAATAACTCTATGGATACACAATCAAACATATAATAAAGATATTATTTTCACTTTCCAAATTGCTGTTAAGAAGGCTATTATGATGTTTTGCAACAATCATAAATTCGTAAATTGATCTTGAAAACATAAAGAACTACAAGAATGTGAACATTTATCTGTCATTAACTACTTTCTAGAAATAACTCCAGATACACAATCAAACATATACTAAAGAGATTGGACTCTGGTTTCACTTTCTAATTACAAATGCTGTTACGATGTTTCGCAACCATCATAAATTAATAAACTAATCTGGAAAAGAACATAATTTTTGAGAAAAGAAGAACTGACTTGGGTGATTCTTCTCCAGTATCATCTTCACCAAGCACCCCTTGCCTCAACACAGTTTCTAACATACCAGCTGTTTGGTACCTTAAAGCAAAAGCTCTCTCATTGGGGAAGAAACCAATCTGCAGACTATACATTATGGATATTTAATGGGAAAAAATAAGGAAATTTTAACTTTTTGGCAATTGAATTAAGGAACAAAATAACATAAAACCTTGAAAGTCATAAGCATGAGAAAAATCTCACCTGTTGATACTTATCGACAGTAAACATGTTAGTTTCCTTGATTTTATACTCTGCCCACTCTGGCTCCTCCTTATCTCCAGAGATGGAAGTGCTCGTTGAGGGTTGTTTTATGTACAGTCTACAAGAGACGACAGATCAAGCCAAATCACCTAAACTAACACCAAATTTTCCGTTCACAGGTCATATTAATCAATGAAACTCACGTTTGAATAAGACTAATGAGATCATCCTCTCCATAAGAGCTAACTGAAAGTCTTGTACTCACTCTCTGCATCAATTTTCCATGTGCATCAAATTGCTGCCAACACAAAAAGATGACAACTCAAGATCAATAATGAGGTTCGAGTGTTCGACTAATTGAGTGTGCCAACATCTTTAGGAGTCGAGAGCAGCTGATTCAATATTAAATTAATATTGATGATGCTTAAAGAAAACTAATTTTACAACAACATATTTATATGTAAACTTTCTGCCTCTCCGTATACATGAATATGGATTACGATATGCTCGTCTCTTAGACCGTATATCTTACTGTTTTTCTGTGCTTATGAACACAAGTTCATATACCTTTGTGTCACAAGCCGTATCCTTTTTTAGAAAGCCCTCCATTACACCAACACATTCATCAAGAAATGTCCATTTCCTTTTCAAAACTTCAAGATTGTATACCTATATATGATCCATATACAGCAATAACACATAAAACAAGCTCCTCCATCAAAAATAAAAGCTTCGTCTCTTTAAATATGTAACCAGAAACAACCATGAACAGTACAGAAACTAACTAACACACTTGAAACGGTAGAGCAAAAAATGAGGTTGCTTTCATCAAGCTACAAGAATGAGCTAAACTTCATCAAAGCAAAAGGGGTTCTCACATGGAAAGAGCCGTGCCATTTGCCTACGTTGAGGTCAATGAAACGGTGGAGATTGTCGATGTTCATGGCTTCTGGGTCTGTTTTCGCATCTTCCACATTTGTTCTGCTGGTGGTGGCGGTAGTACTTGAAGAGGAAGGTGGTGAGCTTCTGGGTCGGGTTATGGGACTCCATGACAAAGGTTTCAGGGTAAGGAATTTAGGAGGGAAAGGTCTCAGTGACTTTGGAAGTGAAGGGAAGGTGAGTGAATAGTGAGTGTAAGAAGCCATGGACCCGAAAGGACGAGAGTCGAGACACCACAGCAGAGGCGTGGACTGGCCTTATCTTGGGTTCAAGCTCGATATATTTCGAAATATTTATTTTTTAACAACTATGAATCATCAAAAAGTAACAATTTTGTTCATTAAAAAACACAATTTTATTAATAAATAAGATATATAAAAAAAGAATTTTCAACATAATTGATTTATAAATTACTTAGATAAAAATAAACATAAATCAAATTAATACTACTTAAAATATACAAAATATTTTTAAAAAATAATACATTATCAATACAGACTATTACGTAGGAATAAAGATGCGTACTATCAGATATCTCCAAATTCCGTTTTATTACGGAACTTTGAACTGGATGTGATGATGAATATATTAACAATACCAATATTTTAAAAATTAGATCCATATTAGATCGTAATAAAATTGGTTAACGATTAACTTAAATTAAAGAATTCGAAATATGATTAAAAGAGATTATTATTGTCAATAAAAAATTTTGAATTTTAATTATAAAAGTTATTGAATGAAAATAAATTGATTTAATTTGGTTTATAAAAATTTAATAAATTTATTAGATTAATTAATAAACTATTTAGTTGTTAATAATACGAATTATTAAAATAAATTTAACTAAAAATTTTAAAATTTAAAAGAAAAATTAGATAATTAATTATTTTTTAATTTATAATTTTAAAAATTATTTCATTCTATCTTACTTAAAAATTTAAGTCCAAATTTAATGATTAATTTTTATAGTCTATTTATTTAAATAGTTGATTTTTAAATTATTAAATATTAATAATTTTTATTCAATACATATAAAAAGTTAATATTTAATTTAAGTATATTTTTAAATAATATACATATATATTTAAAAGATCTTCGCTTCTCTTTCGTAGATTGCCTAGCACTAACACAAGCACCGTCACTTCCCTCATTCGGGATTTAGGGTTTGGTGGATCGGAAAATGTCGAAGAAGAAAGAGTTGATGTTGTACAATTCATTGGGAAAACAGAAAGAGGTGTTCAAGCCCAAAGTCAGTGGCAAGGTGAGCATGTACGTTTGCGGTGTCACAGCTTACGATTTCAGCCACATTGGTCATGCACGTGCGGCCGTCTCTTTCGATGTTCTCTTCAGGTCTTAATCTATCCATAACTTTGCACACACTGATACTTGATCTTGTTCGATTTTACAATTTTTTGGGAGATGAATTGGTTCTTTGGTTATTGACTTTCGTATTATTGTGTTTGGGGAAGAAGTTTTGTTTGTTGGAATTATTAAAATTGCATATAGTTCTTCCTAGAGAAAAAAAAAGGAAATGGTCTATGGAATATGTATTTTGCAGTACACCTGTTTAATTCGCTTCAGAGTGATGTTTTGGTTTTTGCTATTTTAATCTTGTGAAAAATGCTTATTCAATTTACTACTTGACAGTGCCATTTACTTAAAACCACTGCTGCGTCAGTAATTTTTCCTTTAGGTGGAATTACAATAGTCTCTGGGGCTTTAGATGCGGACTAATAAAAGGATAAATTCAAATACATCTTCAAAAATTTAGGACAATAGTTAGTTTTGCGCTAAAACAATTGATTCTTTCCAAGATGATATTGATACAATAGTTAGTTTTGCGCTAAAATAATTGATTCTTTCCAAGATGATATTGATTTTATTTTCTTTTTTATACCTGTCTTGATGTTTCTTGTGGTAACCTTGCCCAATTCTAGTCTTCAATTCTCATTCATTCATTTCTTTCTCATTCTCTCTAATTTTGTGATTTTACGCAAAAGTTCCACAATATGTGTATTTATGCATATTTGTATGCTTTTATCTCTTTTTTGTCTGTTTTTTTCCAATAATTATGATCTCTTTTAGTTTTACTTTTTTTTAAATATATCAATTTGGTTTGAATCCCTTTCGAACATCGGTTTGTATTATGGTTCCACAGATACTTGCAATATCTGGGTTATGAGGTGACCTACGTGCGGAACTTCACTGACATTGATGATAAGGTGAGAATTGTAATGCATGTGATGCAAGGCATGATTATTTGCATCCATGTACATCTTTAGAGGCTTCAATTTGGTGCTGGTTTCTGCTTACTTTAGCCATATTATATTGTTATTAAAATGTTGTTGCTGCAAGCTAGAGACAGTTTATTGATTGATGAGAAATCATATACTTAATCAACCATTTGTATGATGAACTTAGTGTTTAGGACGTATAATCTGGTTTTACTTCTACAATGAATAGCTAAAGGTTGTGGTTCCGGATCAAAACTTGTTTTTGTTTTCATTTTTGTATCTAAACTTATGTAGATTATGTCAAGTTTGTTAGTTTTATCTTTGAAGGAAAAAAGCTGGCTTATGCGTTCGATGCAAAACCAGAATAATCATCAACATCTCTCTTTTAAGAAATTTTCTTTCTTTTGGAAATGCATAGTGGTGCTAGAACTTTCAGGACTCAATTTTCTCTTATGTTTTTTCTCTTGATAAGAAAGTTACTTTTATGTGATATTGAGTTGATGCGCTCGCTGCCCAATGATTAGGAGTTTATGGGAGAGAAATCAGACTCTTAGATAGCAGTGGACTTAACTATGCTAACAGTGGGAGTTTGATTTTTTTCTTTTCTCTCTAAAGAATAGAGAGAAAAGAAAAAAATGAGGGCTGCAGTTTTCTTGATTTCTTAAAAGTATTTATTCTAGGAATGCAAGTGCTTGTACAGCTCCCCTCCCATTCCTGTATCTGCTAGTAAAGCATCTTTCATCTTATATATCCATAGACAGGTTATGAATATGTTGTTTAGGGATTTTTTGGCGAGATTGTTAATATCCAACTACTTGTAGATAATTCGTCGGGCAAACGAGCTTAGTGAAGATCCATTGCATTTGAGCAATCGGTTCTGTGAGGAATATCTTGTTGACATGACTGATCTTCAGTGCCTTCTTCCTACCCATCAGCCTCGTGTCACCGACCACATTGAACAGATTAAGGATTTGATTACACAGGTTTTTTACTCTTTTAAAGCATTTTTTTCTTTAATGAGTCTAGCCTCTGATTTATACTTGCATAACCTCTGTGTTATGGGAACATGTTTTACAGATCAAAGTTTATGCTCAAGAATGATAGACCATCTTGTTGTACAATTTATGTAAATGAACCTTGGGCTACTAAATAGGCCCTTAAGTATATATGCTTTGCAATTACTATTTTTCTCTAGTAAAAGAATTGAGTTAGGAGGTCTCTACTAGACTCAACCTGCAGCTGTTGAAGAAGCAAATTATTAGCCTGTTAAAGCTGCCACATGGTCCCTAACAAGGACGACTTGTCTATTCTATTTTGTGAGAGATTGCACATGGAAACCAATGATTTTCAGTAGCATACTTACTGAAGAATTGTTGATTTTATTTAAGGAGTTCGTTTGTATTTGCCTTTTCATGAATAACAACCCCACCGAGCCCAGTTATGTCTTGATAATGATATCACTTGCTCTATTGTTTGTGTTAGGCTTATGTTGTCCTTTCATAGGATGTTTTGAATGTATGGAATGGCAACCTACAAGATTAAGTTACCATATTCATGGTGTGATTATTTCAAGAGCTTTAATTTGCATTATTTTTTAAAGGGAAAACTTTTTTTTTGCAGATTGTCAACAATGATTTTGCCTATATAGTTGATGGAGATGTGTTCTTTGCTGTTGACAAATTCCCAAATTATGGTCAGTTATCTGGGCAGAGACTGGAAAATAATAGAGCAGGTGAGCGAGTTGCTGTTGACTCCAGGAAACGAAATCCTGCAGACTTTGCATTATGGAAGGTAAAATCTCATGAATATTACTGCCATTGTATAATCCTGTGTGCATTACTCAATTTTCTGTTTATAACTGCAGGCAGCAAAGCCAGGCGAACCAAGTTGGGAGAGTCCCTGGGGTCCTGGGAGACCAGGATGGCACATAGAATGTAGTGCTATGAGTGCACATTATCTCACATTCCAGTTTGACATTCATGGTGGTGGACTTGATTTGATATTTCCCCATCATGAAAATGAGATAGCACAAAGTTCTGCTGCATGCAATGGGTGCAATATTAGCTATTGGATGCACAATGGACATGTTACAAATAATAATGTCAAAATGTCAAAATCGTTGGGTAATTTTTTCACAATTCGTCAGGTAAATTCATATTCCAAGTATTCTTCTGTTTTTATTTCTTTCTCCCTCCTCTCAACAGGTTCACCAAAAAAGAGGAAAAAATGTAAAACACTACTTATGTCTGTCTGAGGTAATGTATCACGTTTATCGTAGATCACTGAGCGTTACCACCCACTGGCTTTGAGATACTTCCTGATCAGCACACATTATGGTTCTCCTCTGAATTACTCGGTTGTTCAGCTGGAAAGTGCATCAGATGCCATCTTCTACATATATCAGGTTTGAAGCTTTTCACTCTTAGAAGCTTTTGTTTGCAAATGCGTGTCTGCACTTAAGCTGTCATTAGTTGAAACTTGTTTGGAGCTATTTGAATTATGAATCTAAATGAGAGGGTTGTTTGTGCAACCTTAATGTCAAACATGATTGCAGGCACAAGTGCTTGGGCCAGTACACGGATGCCTAAATGCTCAATTGTATTGGAATTGTTGGCTTGACTTTCACTTTTTTCCTTGGAATTTAATCAAACCTCTGCAATATAACTGATGTAATGCTTCCAGAATTTGCTTCATTTCCCAGTAACTGCACCCTTTTATTGCTGGACAACACAGAATGCACAAGCACATTTAGCCCACATGTATTTGTGTACATGTACAGGTATTTGTCTACAGAACCTTTTCACTAAAGTGAAAGTGCTGCTTTGTATGCAGACATTGCAAGATTGTGAGAATGCTTCGTTATCATTTAAAGAGGCAAAGCTGAAAGAGGGAGCAGTGGAGAATGGTAAAACAGTTGCAGTCAGTGCAGATGCCCGGAAGTGCATCAGTAAACTACGTGATGAATTTGAGACTAAAATGTCAGATGATTTGAACACTTCCAATCTATTGACTGGTGCATTCCAAGATGCGTTGAAGTTTATAAACAGTTCATTAACGATGCTTAAGGTGCAATCCTGGAAACCCATTTCATTATGGTAGTTATGGTGCCCATTTCATGTATGCGTGCTTGCAGGCATTTGATACTGCATTAGTTCATGTTTGTCTTGAAAGATTTCTTTTTATGGTTTTTCTTCGTTAAAAATTTGCAGAAGAAACTACAAAAGCAGCAACAATTATCTCTACTTCAATCCCTTACTGAGGTTGAGAAAGAAGTTAAGGTGGTTCTGAAGGTTCTAGGATTGGAACCCCCTCGTAGTTATGTTGAGGTGAGGTTTCCAAACATTATTTTATGATTTTCATGTCTTGGTATTTGGTCTGTTGAAAATTATTGATAATAACTTACCTGACAGGTATTACAACAGCTTAAAAATAAGGCATTGATCAGAGCAGAAATAGAAGAAAGCGAGGTGCTGCAACTGATAGAGGACAGAGCAGTTGCAAGGAAAAACAAGGACTTCTCAAGGAGTGATCAGATCAGAGTTGATCTGGCTGCAAAGGGCATTGCACTCATGGACGTAGGAGCGGAAACAGTATGGAGGCCTTGTATACCTGTTGGACACGAGCAGGACATGCCATCAATAGTGGAAGAACAAAAGCCGCCACCATCCACATCAAATTGATGTTGTATAATCTTTGTTCTGGCATACAAAATGATGACCAGGAACTGTATTTATGAAAGTTTTTGAATTGATCTGTCAAATGTTAAAATGCTGGCAATTGAATACGTTCAGACCTTATGATGTTACCCTATCGAAAGGGGTCAGTTTGAAATATTGGCCCGAATAGAGGGTACCATAATTTACAAATACTATAATTTACCTGCTATCCGAACTTACTAGGCAATCAATGTTTATATTTGACACCTTGGATAAAGAACTATCACTTATTGGTTCATGCCATGATTGCAAATTGGGTGGAGAGTCTTTTGTCGCTTATTATGACTGAGATTACATGTATGAAGTTTGTGCAGCAATTGATTTAACTCATCTTCCTGTAATTGTCATCATTAGGGTTTTGAGCATCCTGAAAGATTTGAGTCAAGAGGCTGAGATAGTTCTGTAAGGTCTGAGATGGCTTTTTCTGTGTCATATTGACTCAAGTGTTAATACTGTCATATTCGGTCGGGTTATGGGACTCCATGACAAAGGTTTCAGGGTAAGGAATTTAAGAGGGAAAGGTCTCAGTGACTTTGGAAGTGAAGGGAAGGTGAGTGAATAGTGAGTGTAAGAAGCCATGGACCCGAAGGGACGAGAGTCGAGACACCACAGCAGAGGCTTGGACTGGCCTTATCTTGGGTTCAAGCTCGATATATTTCGATATATTTATTTTTTAACAATTATGAATCATCAAAAAGTAACAATTTTGTTAATAAATAAGATATATATATAAAAAAGGAATTTTCAACATAATTGATTTATAAATTACTTAGATAAAAATAAACATAAATCAAATTAATACTAATTAAAATATACAAAATATTTTTTTAAATAATACATTAACAATACCAATATTTCAAAAATTGAATCAAAAATTAGATCAATAAGATAAGATGTTTAAAGTTTAAAAGATTCGATTAGTGTTAAACCGTCATAAAATCGATTAAAGATTAAACTAAATTAAATAATTCAAAATATGAACGAAAGAAATTATTATTGTCAATAAAAAATTTTGAATTTTAATTAAAAAAGGATTGTTGAATGAAAATGAATTAATTTATTTTAGTTTATAAAAATTTATTAATTTATAAAAATTATTGGAATAATTAATAAATTGTTCAATTTTGAACTATTAAAATCAATCAAACTAAAAAGTTAAAAACTAAAAGAAAAATTAGACAGTTAATTAATTTTTAATTTATATTTTTAAAAATTATTTCAATCTCAATTACTTAAAATTTAAGTCCTAATTTAATATTTTGAATGATTAATTTTTATCGTCTATTTATTTAAATAATTGAGTTTTAAATTATTAAATATTAATATTTTGTATTTAATACATATAAAAAGTTAATATTTAATTTAAATATATTTTAAAATAATATACATATATATTTAAAATTATATTAAAAATATTTTGAAATATACAAGATATTTAGATTTTAAAAATTGTAATTTAAAATTATAATTATTAATTTGAACAAACTTAATTTTATTTTAATATTTATTTTGAGATACAAAATGAAAAAAAATTAAAATATTATTTTTGTAAAATTAAGAACTGTTAAGTGTTAAGGCACAGGCGTTAGGTCTGTTGTAAAACACTACGCGCGTTGTTACTTCTTCTTCTTCTTCTGTGAAATCAAGACGCCGCTCCAACAACTCGCCGCCGCCTCGTCGAACCACCGTCGTATCTGACGTCCCTTCTTTACACCAAAAAACATTAAAGTTTCGTTCTTTCTCAACCGAACAAGTTTTGGGAGTTCACTCGAGGTACTATATAATTTTTGAATTATAGGTAACCGAACTTTGAATACCCAGAGCATGTCTATGTTCCTTTTATTGTTTTTCTTTTGATTTTGGGAGGGTCTTTAATGTCTATAGTAATAGTTCCCAGATGCTTTAGCTAGTCATGGGAGCTAAACTTTCATTACCATATGTTTTGTTAACTTATGAATGAATGCTGTTGTGGTTTTCTTGAGCGGTATAAATGGTGTAATGGTTTGGTTTGGTAAGGTTTAAAATCAGTTCAATCTGAAATAAACTGGAGTTATTGTTTACAGATCAGTAAACAATGCCAAAGAGAGGAAGGGGTCAAAAACGGAACCGATGGAATGGAAGGAGAAAATCTCTAGATGAATATAAGAATGATCCGCGAGACATGGACGATGAAATTGATGCCTGTAAGTACCGCTGCTGCGGACTTGTTTTGGTTTCATATAGTTCTTTGAATGATTCATTGATGCATATCAAATAATTCTTTTAACTGGCTGATGGGTTTGAGTTAAGAAA
>JAOSBM010000001.1:24371783-24398067 GCA_027568955.1 Erythroxylum tenue
CCATGGCGTCATCAGAACGCTCCACCGAATGTGGTTGCCCATGGCCTGGGTTCCTCACCCCCCCAGTATTCGGCCCCTTTCCTGACGCATCTCCACTCCCCTGTCCTTCCTCCGGCCTCTTCCCCAGAATTTTACTCATTTCCAGCAGCAAGGAACGCTGCATTTCCCCCATCGCCATCCGCATGGACGACTGGATTTCTTCCATCCCAGCCTCCAGCTGCGCCATACGGGATTCCAACATCTCCACTCTATCGTTCATTTTGGGTGGCATCCAGGTGAGTTACAACACTTCGCTGGTCTCCTAAAACCAATGGTCGTCTCTCCCTCAGGTGGTATCCGGCAGGTCGGACCACTGTTAGAACTCTAGACTTATAATACTGGAGTTTCTCTATATTATTTCAGTATATTCGTAAACTATATATATCACTACCGAATAGTAAGGTAGCTCTTCTCCCTAACCAGAGCAGAATATGCTCCTAACCAGAGCTGAATTAGCTCCTCAGAGAGAATGGTTGCTCTCTGTCTACAATGTTCTTCTATTTTTCCGCATACCCTCTCTCCTCACTCCCCCTCCTCTTATGCTACCCCACGTACATTCTGCCATACATTCTGTTATGCCTTGTGCCACCTCAGCCCATGTGCTAACTAACTCTGACATCACCCTCCTTCTGTCTACGTGAATACACCGTCCCTATCCTAGGAGTAATATTATTGCTAATTGCTATCATGGGTCCTAACAACCAGAAACTCAGGAGTATAGTCTGACTGATAGAAATCTGCAACACGAAATTAGGAAAATCATACAATATACACATAAATGCGTAATAGAAAAAAATGAATACCAGAAACTCATCTTCACATAAATGTACATCAACAATATAATCCTGTGAAGGCATGTTTTTGCAGATTTCAGTACATTTTCAAGACTTGTGATGAAGAAAATCATACAATCTTCTGAAAGAAAACCGTCACTGGTATCTTTGTGTTCTAACAGATGCTATCTCCTTTTATGTAAGGATAATTATGTTCAAAGAACAGAAAGAAAAATTTCTCGTTACTTTCTTTAGATTTTTTCAATTCTGTATCTTCTTAAACAGCCTAACTGCGGTACAAGTAGAGGAGGAAAAATTCATTAGATTGCAGATGTATCACATTCTCTTTCTGTGTTTGACAAAAGCATCATGTTTCTTTATCTTTTATCTTTTGTTTTACCTTTGATTATCTTTAAAAATATTGGATATCTTGCAAGTAGCTATTACTGTTAGCACATCTGAACTCCAATCTGATGCTTAATGTGGCTATTTTCAGGCCAAATTTTGGGGAACAGGAATTCTCAACTTGAAAATCTTCGTCATGGATATATGCATACGCCTTGTGAATCATCACAAGTTGGAAGCAGCAAAGGATGTGATATCTACCATACTAAGACAGAACTTAGGATTAAGAAGATGATCTTTGGTGTGGAAATCTCTGAAAGAAGTCATACTGAATCTGGAATGGGATTAGATAAACTAGTTAAGCAACCACTTAAACCAGAATCCAACCCAAATAATTCAGAGTCATCCTCGTTTTCAGGCTGGAAGAAATTTTCAGCTAAGTTGGGAGAGAATCTTGTATCCATCGAGGAAAATCCAGCACATGGCCTTTATGATGGAATGATAAGACCATTTCCAAGTTCCAGAGCAGAATCCTGCCAAAACGCCTCATGTACTGTTTCAGAGGTAGAGTCTAAGGAATCACGGATTTGCCATGGTGCAGCTGGATTTGGCTATGCTAATGGGTTCCCTAGCAGTGGTTCTGTTTCTGAACAAATTCCACTCAGTAGTTCTACAAATAATTGTAAGGACTTAGGCTGGTTGATGAATGCAAAGTCAAGAGGACAAGCAAATATGACTTGTCTTCTGAAGAATTACCAGAAGGACATAACTTCAGATTCGAAGTTCACTGTTGATAGTCCAAGAACTGAAGAAAATCCAACTGGAGGATTGTCTTGGCCTAAAGTTAATTCAGTTTGTAATGGAAGATCTCCTGAAGTGAGGAAAAGCTCTCAGCACATGAACTTGGATTTCCTGCAAAGCTTTCACAAAGCTGAAATGCTGAAGAACCTTCCTCAAAGCTTTGTGCAGGATTCTGCATCAATGGCAGGTTCACAAAATGCTGTGTGCAGGAAAACAGAAGTTGGTGACTGTTCAAGCAAGAGGAAAATTCTTGGACTTCCCATAGTGGAAAACCATTTGTTAAAAGACCCACCTTCTGCAATCTCTCATTCAAAGCCCAGTGGTCGTGCTTCAGATATTAAGGATGCTGACTCTTTCAAAGTTGGCTTACTTGATGCAGATCGAAATTATAATCCCGTCTCATTTGTAGCTAAGGTATCAACTGATTCTAGTGAAGATGCTAGATGCAATATCGATTTGAATGTTAGTGTGACCGACGAAGATGCTCAGCCGACAAGGTTTCCTCCAAAAGCCAGGATGAAGGGTGCAGTTGAGATAGACCTGGAGGCACCGGGGAGTTTTGAAACTGAAGAAGATTTTACAATAGGAGATCAATGTCTAAAAGGTGAAGTTAAAGAACCGATTGACTTGACTAAAGATAATTTCAAAGATTTTGAAGAAGGATTAATGAGTACGGCTGCTGAGGCATTGGTTGTCATCTCTTCTTCTGGGATTCATAATTTTCAGGATAATCATGCCTCTCCTCACCAGTTGAACTCTTCCTTAAGTGATTCTCTCCACTGGTTTGTGGAGGTAATTTCTGATTTTTTTACTGACGATGAGAACGATCATGTGTCAACTTCACCGAATGGTATCGGTTGTGAAGATTTCACATGGAGAGCAATGGATTACTTTGAATATATGACCTTAAATTTGAAAGAATTGGAGGTGGAAGAGTGTCACTATGAACCTCTGGCATTGGAAAATATGAAAGATGAGATCACATTGTCAAAAAGGCCTCGGAGAGGCCAGTCGAGAAAAGGAAGGCAACGGAAGGACTTTCAAAGAGATATACTTCCAGGTCTTACTTCCCTGTCCAGAAATGATGTGACAGAAGATCTTCAAACAATTGAAGGACTACTTACAGCAACTGGTGCTATTCAGGAATCAACTTGGTCGCACCTGAGCTCTCCCAAGAGCAAGGGAGGTAGAGGGAGAAAACGTTCACGAATCTGTGCTACTCCTACGTCAACTGCAGCTACTCCAACCCAACAACAGCAGCCTAAATGTGGAGAATTAGGACTCGAGGAGACTAGACTTGCCGGATGGGGAAAGCGAACCAGGCGTCCTCCTCGACAGAGATGTCCAGTAACTAATCCTATTCTTGCAGTGCAATGAAGTGCAGCCATCCTAAAGGAAACTCGACCACCTGTGACTTTGCTGGTCAAATTTTTCGGGCCTCAGAGATTCAGATTGTACATTTTTCACTTCATCTTTCATATGTTATCCTATAACTCTACACTATTCAGAGTGAGCAGGATTAGCTTTTTTTCCTGCATAAAATAAGTGATACTTGGTCCTGTATTGGCATGGGACTCTTTCTGTCTTTTTTCTCCACTTCCATCAAACTGTTGCACTATTCAAAGACATGGTTTGGAAGTTGAGAAGCAGGCAGATTGTCTAGTTCGATCGCGTGTTCTGTTTGCAAGTTTTCGCTGTTTTGTGAATGTTTTGTGATCAAATCTTTTCGAACATTCCGACATGAATTCCAATTCAACCTGTCATCTTCTCACCATTCTCAGAGAAACAAAGTCTCCAGGTGATCACATTATCCTGTAGGACGTGATGGAATTCTTGAACCAAGTATGGTGTATGTAACGGATGATCTTAGAAAACTGTCTGTGATGAGATGAGAGCAGACCTACGATGACTAACTTCAAACCGGTGACTGATAGAGAGAGGTTTCTTCTCCATTGCTACGTAGCTTGTGATCAAGTGGAAGGAGATTAAGCCGCTTTTTGAGTGAGTTTCAGGGAAGAAAGTGACCAACTTCGTAACTCAGCCAGTCAGTGGACGTGGGGTGATAATGGTTGACTCCCACATTTGTAGGGAATTACGGGATGACAATTTTTGCTTGGTCCGGCCTGGTTGGTCTGAAATCAACAGATTCAACCCGAGTTAATCGGGTTTCAGACCGGGTTCGAGCCTTCTTCAATTTTTGGAGCCTAGGTTTGAAAAGGAATATGTCAAGCAAAACAATATAATTTTTAAATTTTAAATTAAAAAAAGATGTTTAATTCACGGAAACAACCCCTTCGTAAAAATACAAAAGGAAGGCTGTATACATCATGACCCTTTTTAGACTCCCGCAAAGCGAAAAGTCTTATACACTGGCGACATTGCCTTTTGACTTATATTAAATTATTATAATATTTAGGTTACATATTGTAATTTAATAAGTTTATAATCTCTAATAACTACATAAATGATATGAATATACTCACTTTATTTTTTAATAAATATTTTTATTAGAAGTTTTGAGTATAAAATTAAAATTTAAAAGTTAATATATGATATAAAGGATTTTTTTATTTAAAAAATTAAGATTTAAAGAAGAAATAATCATATATTCTTTCAAAATTTATCATTGAATATTATTATATTATTAAAGAGAAAAATATAATAAAACAATTTTTTATTTTTTATTTATTTAAAAATATTTCGATTTTTTAATTATTTAAAATATTAAAAATATATTCAATTGCCAAATCCCTTATCCATAAGCATAAACCCCTCTAAAACCCCAACCCCTGTTCTCCTTTCGTTTATTTGCAACAAAAATGAGAGCTTGCAAAACCCTAATGCATGCATCATTCTCCAACCAACCTGCGTTCTCCATCCCTCAACTCGCTTTCACTCGATCTAGTCTCAGTTTGCGTCCACTCTCGCTCCCTGCAGGTAATCTTTAACCTGAAATTTCACCCATCTGCCTTCTCGGTGCTGTTATGGCTGCAGGCACACGTGACTGTGATTTCTCTGTTGATTCATTGCTTTTGCGTTGAAGTTCTGATTTTTCGAGTTTATTTGCTTTTTATAGAGGTGGGTCCTTTCAGAGTCCATGCAAAACCTTATAATTCGATACATGGGGCGGTTTCCATGGATTTAGTCGATGAGATCTCCGAGAAAAGCGATAAAGTGGAGCAGTTGTTGAAGGATCAAGACGAGGTTTTGAGGCTGATGAAGATGGAGAGGAAGGGGAAGGCTCTGGTCGGTGAAGAGGGTCGTTGGTTTCCTTACTTCGACGCGTTCAAATGTCCGAATGGGGTGTACTTGACGAGTGATGAAGTCGTGGAGGCTGTGAGTCCGTACGTAATGGAGGAGAGGAAAGAGAGGTTTAGGAGAACTGTGAAGAGCCGGAGCTACTCGGTGTGCTTGGTGGTGGAAGGCCTGAGTGATTTTGGAAATGTTTCTGCCACGTTCAGGTCAGCCGATGCGTTGGGGTTTCAGTCTGTGCATGTTGTGTCGTGCGACAGCTCCAAAAGGTGCTTCGTATTTTGAGGTGAAATGAACGATTCAATTCTTATGCTTGGTACCCTTAATCCTTAGCTGATTGTAGTGGTAAAGTTCTAAAAAGTGAAACGTTATGTTCTTTGTTCTCCACTGAAATTAGAGCTTGCCATATTGTTTTGTGAAACTGAAGGTGCTCTAAGCTTCGTGGAATTGAGGCATTAGTTTTGTCAGCCTCCATAAAAGTTAGTCTTGCTCCTGCTTTGTAGTTTGAGGTGAAATGAAAGATTCAATTCTTATGCTCAACTGCTTGGTTTTTGTGATTATGCTAGATTTTTGGCCTTGGTTCCTATAATCCTTAGCTGATTGTGGTAATAAAGTTCTAAATTACAAGTGAAACGTTTTGTTCTTTGTTCTCCACTGAAATTAGAGCTTGCCATAATGTTTTGTGAAACTGAGGGGGTGCTCTAAAATTGGTTGTGTAAACCTCCACAAAAGTTGTCTTGCTACTGTTTTGTAATGAGCTTGGTGAGAAGTGAGAAGATATGATGTGTTTGTATCTTACACCACACCTATGTTCTTGTTGCAGATACAGGGAAAACCGCCATGTGAGTATGGGTGCAGAAGAGTGGTTGGACATTGAACTTTGGGACTCTACTCGAGATTGCTTCAAAGCTCTTAAATCTAGAGGTTATCGAATTGCAACAACCCATCTTGGAAGGGACACAGTATGGATCCTTTTCCCTTTAGTTGATTGAGAATAATCAACTCTTCTCAAGGCTGTTTTGAGATGCAACTGCTTAACTAGCTCAGTCGCATATAGATATTAGTTAAACAAAGTAATCAATGAATTATGTGTTTGAACAAATACTAAAACCAGTTTGTTCTGAGTTGAGTAGCTTTTTTGATGCATTACTGTCTTTTATGCACTGTTTAGGTTTCCATTTATGACATGGATTGGTCACGCCCTACTGCAATAGTGGTTGGTAATGAACATAGGTATTTATTCCAACTTTAACAGCTAATTTGGTATTTGAAAGAGTTTATCCATAAATTTAATTCCTTGCAGAATATAGGATTTCGAAGCAAACATTTATATGTTACAAATGAGAGAGCAAGTTATAAATATACTTCCTAGTGTAATGCATTCTAAAGTGTATACTCTTGAGATGCCTCTTTAGATTGTAGCAGCAATTATGGTTATATTGGAGCAGCAATTATGGTTCTCTTTTTTTCCCCTTGCTATTATGAATAGCATCTGTCCAGGTTCATATTTTCAGTTAATTCAATACTAACATCAGAGGGTCCCTGACACAGGGGAATAAGTGATGAGGCCTTAGAATTTTCAGATTTGCACTGCAGCATTCCAATGAATGGCATGGTAGACTCCTTCAATGTTTCAGTTGCTGCTGGCCTACTCATGCACCATGCCGTGTGTGATAGAGTTTCTCGCCTGGTAATAACTGTTACCGTGTATCACATAGATAACTTAGCTAAAGTTGCATTTCTCTTCTTATAACTTAGCTACAGTTTGGTTCTAAATAATGACTTAGCTTGTTTATTCTTGCTTCATTTCTCTTGTTGCTGACTGATCCTTGTAATTTGGGAATGCTTGTTCTGTTTTTTCGGTTCTGAATAATATGGATTAGCTTGTTTCTTTTTGCGTTGTTCTCTTGTTGCTGACTGATTCTTGTGATTTGGGGATGTTTTATTCTGTTCTTTTGGTTCTAAATAATATGACTTAGCTTGTTTCCTCGTGCTTTATTCTCTTGTTGCTGACTGATTCTTGTGATTTGGGGATGCTTTGTTCTGTTCTTTTGGTTCTAAATAATATGACTTAGCTTGTTTCCTCTTGCTTTATTCTCTTGTTGCTGACTGATTCTTGTGATTTAGGATGCTTTGTTCTGTTTTTGATGAATGTGATGATTGAAATAACATGGTTGAATTCACCTTGTATAGGCTTATATTGATAGTTGATGGCATTATAAACACAAATGATGCTCCATGATAGTTATAATTGCCATTTTTTAATACAATCGCTGAAATGGAATTGGCATTCAGAGGTCTGTGAATAGTTGAAATTCGCTGTGTTAACCAATTTCATTAAGTTCCACAGCTACAGTATAAAAGAAGTTTATTGGCATTAAATTAGGATCCTATGCTTACTCCCATGTGTGCGTCCCTCAATGTGCTGAGACTATGTCCTTATCTGCAGTTCAATTCTTGTGATCATGACATGCATGCTCTGTATATCTACTCTTTTGCCTTTAATTTTTCTATTATACACTTGGTTAATTAAGTTCAGTTTACCTCACATGACGATGTGAGAGTAATCAGGATTCAACTGATAATTCTATGATGGGGGCGCATAAGAGGAAAAAGTAACACTTTGATAGTGCTAAGTTATCTCCAACCAACAGTTCTTTGATTAACAACCATATGTTATATTGATAATTTGCAGGGCTACCATGGTGATTTAACATCAGAGGAAAGCCAAATCCTATTTGCAGAGTTCTTACTGCGCCACAGCAAGAGTACGATAAGCATCGCTCACGAGCGTGGAAAGCGTAAGGCAGCTATTCCCATATCCAAGCTTTGATAGGGAAGAATGGGCAAGAATGCCTGGAAGTTTCAACACTGCCAGGGTTCTGTATGCAATCCATGAGAAGGGTTTGGTGCAGAGTAGCTGTCTGAAGAATTTGGTAAGGTAATTTGGCCTCGACAGTGGCATAGCCTGCCAGAAGCCAAATTTTGGGGCTTACTATCAGTTATGTATTGTGCAACTCCTCGTGGACAGGCTTTGTAAGAGATTAACTCTCTCCGAATGTTATCTAAGATTATCGAGATCTGAGAGGAGGAAAAGGGAGAGGTTTGACAAGGTTACAGGTTCAGGCATATGTAACTGTATGTTTTAAGATCACTTGGTGTAAAAGATGATTATGGTTGCCAACTTTTTGGTTAACATCAAGTTATCTACTTGACATATCTTAATTATTTAAGGAAATATAACCTCATTTTATTGCACAAATACCATGTAAAGAAATACTCTCAAAAGCAAACCTGGCTTCTAATGGTGTGTGCATATGCTTTTTTTACATACTTTCTATCTCCCAAAAGGGGAAGGAAAGGAGTGAAATGTGTGTATACCAGTGATATGTCAAACACTGCTACAGGCCGTTGTGCATCATTGCTGTGCCTGGTAGTTTAATTATGCTAGATGGTTATGTTACATTTTCTATAGCATTCATTAGCGATATTATCTACTCGCTATCACTATGAAAATCTTTGCATTTGCTTTATTGTAGAACCTCAATAGACTAAAATTACTAATTTGAAGAATCTTAGAGAATTGTCCTAATCAATCAGCATGTCACCTGTGGTTGTTTGTATAGTAGCTTTTGTGCTTTGCAGACTGAAGTCTTCCCCGTGTCTTTTTAACTGTTGGGATCTGATGAACTCTTCTATCCTTGCCTTCAACTCTACATCCGGAATCAGCATATCAGCAGTAAGATGGGAGCGGTTGAATGGGTCTGTCTGCAACTCACATTCAATAAATTAGTATCAGCATTACCATATTTGAGCCTAGACCCTTTTGCCCACAAAACTGAAATATAACCAGAAAAGCTGGAGATTTACATTGTCACTAAGGAGATGTCTTTGAATGACAGGTCTGTCCACTGTGATTCTTGAAGAAGGTAAAATCACTGGATCCTTCATCAAAGTGTACTGTAGAAAGGGATATTAGTGTAAAAAAAGAATTACAAACATTTAAATCATGATACTAAAACCATTTCTTCCATTTGCCAATGCCGATCAATATCCCAATGCGCTGTATGCTTCCCAATGGTAGCAGAATCATATTCATTGTGGTTCAGTTCAAATAAAAGTCTGAACTTCAATCCATTGTGACAAAATGACAAAAAAGGTGACAAGAAAAGGCAAGAGTAATACCTGGATTGGATCAAGGAATTCATCTGGTATATCACCCAGGGTAGCTTCAGTGTCCATTGCCTCGGAAGCTGCAACTTTGGCTTTTGCACCAAGCTCAACGAATTCCCGTATAATCCTTCCCTGTTCACCAATTTTCTGAAGGATGCCAGCTGCAGTGCCAAATATCTGGAGTGCAGAAAAAACGTGTCAAATTATCAATGATCAACTATTACAATTGAGAACAGACTAGAATGAGGAAATTCCATCTTTCTGGAACTTTCCACATCAAGTTACCTGTTCATTGTATGATCTTCCGTCCTTTGAGATGGCAGCTGGCAATATGTTTTCTGCATCACCCCTAGCTAGATGGACGTATATGCGGACAATCTTCAAGTGAATAAACAGAATTGAGTTAGGGAAGGCGTGTATCTGATCATAAAAGCTTTGGTTTAGGGGCTAAGAGGCATGTCAGGCTTAGAGATTCACTAGGTAGTGCAGCACCATGCAGTCATATATGCATGTTGAATCTAAATATTGCAAGTGGTCCCCTAATCTCTGAACCTTAAATCTTTGGTCTCAGTCCCACCACCTTCCGACCTTCCCATAATAATCCCTGTTTTTCGGCTTTTTGTTTCTTGTGCATGAACAAACAAAGAGAAGATATAGAGTAGCTGATGTTAGTAGAGATTCAAGCTAACCTGTTTAAGCAAATCTTTTGGCCGGAATTCATACTTCTCAGGGTCTTTCAAACTCAAAGACTTTCTTTGTGGACCAACAAGTTGCAATAGAAAGTAATTGAGCATGCTGGCAACTCTTTCAATCTGCAAAGGTGGAAAATACAGAGCTCCTTACTGAGAACAAACCAAAGCAAAGGGAACCTACTTGAAGGAGTGGTAAAAGGAAAATCTGATTACCATCTCAGGAAGTAGGAAAGGTGCAGTTATCTGCTCTGACGTGAATGCTAGCATACTCACATCCTCATTTGCCAACTTCATATCAATTCGGATGATCTGAAAGGAACCAAGGATATTTAACTGATTCAGTATTTTTTCTTCAGCGAGATAATTACATGCATTTATGAGTACAGAAACCAACATTCTCTTGGGAATGGAAAAGGCGAGTTCTCTCCTGCCTTTCCTGCAGTGGTCTATGCTCCCACTCTGCAGTATTTGACATCTCTGCTTCCAACGCTTTGAGTTCAAGAATTTTGTTCAGACTCTCATCAAGAAGAAAGATGCTATCATTGATTAGGAAGTTTAAGAAATTCAAATAAACACCCTTTTCCTCTTCTTTGGCGATCTGAAACAGCACAGAATAATTGGATAGAAAGATGTGTTATCAATTGAAACAAATTTACATATTTCTAGTACTTTTACCATACCTGTCTCCAAGCATTACGATGACTAGGAACCTGCCATAGGTATTCAAGAAGCTCCGCAATATTATGTCGAATGTTAAACTTGTCATAGAACTGCACAATATAACAAAAACAAAAACATAAACAGCTTATAAGTCATAAATTGAATTTATAGAACACAAAAATATTCTCATTCCTCCAGTTGTATTAATTGTGGAAGATTTTCATGCTGGAAGTTATAGATAAATTTATATACCATCAATTGTGCAAAGGAAGTTACTAACCTGATTGTTCACACCCTATGTTATATCCAGTTTAGTGGACTGAACTATGTGAAAGGTATGACATGGTACTAAACAAAAGGTGAATAGAATTAAAAATTAGAGGCAGTGAAGATAGTGAACATATTCTTTAAGTGCAGTTTAAGACATCAAATTTAACAAATAGGAGGAGCTGATATCCAGAGGTTAGCTGAAATGAAGCTTAGTGTACAGCAACAGATGACATCATCACGGTGGTAAATATGCAATATCATATGAAACTTTTATGTAGTAAAAATATCAAGGGCACATTTGATGAGGTGGAGATGGCTCAACTTGAAGAATTATACAACTCAAAGAGAAGGGTTCTCTTAACCCAATTGACTAGATGAGGAAAAGAAAAAAAAAATGCTTCTCTAATTGCCTGCTAACAATTCATGATTTCGAAGAACAGAAAAGAACCCCTCCATCAAGATAAGCTTGAGGAAAGATTCTCAGGATTGATAATAAGAACAGATTTTTCTAGTGGGATCAAACTCTTCCTTGCATGATAAACAAACACGCACATCAGACACATGCAGTACCCAGCACCAAGTAAGTTAGCCAGAGAACTATGACTATCAAACAACTGAAGAGTTGGGACTAATTTAATTGCAATAATTAGTTGAAATACATTAAAAGATGAAGGGAATTACTTTTCCTGAATAAACAAGTCAGTCAAACTGAGCATAGATAACAACAATCACCTGCGTGTGAGAACCAGTGAACTCAATGTCAACATAAAGCTTTAAGAGGTTCCTCACAAGAAACTTGAGGGACAATGGATGGCCCTCAAATAAAGTTGCTGTGTCAGATGAACTGCTGCAAACGTAAACCAAGAACTTTCAGTACCTAAGCGTTTACCTTTTGCTAATTCAATAACTTTTTGGGATTATCAATGTCAAATTGGAATACTCAAATTACGTTCTACTAGGCATCCAGCAATTCAGTACTTCAACCATTTTGGCTCTCAAATATGGGTTTCTAACATATGTTGGGCTTGCCATGAACATGATAATGAAGTTCATAAAATCATCCTGTAAAACAAAGATATGAGAAACATTAAAATCCAAAGAAGCCATATACATAAGTCTATTGAGATTGCCAATCACATCATTTGGACACAAGAAGAAACTACCAATGGGACCCCATCCAAAGCTTTAGGAATCCTGGAAGCAAATATGAGCAATTCCATTGCATCTTCAACAAAATGCTCAGGCATAGCAGCAAACAGCATGGGACAGTTTGGTGGAAGAGGCATTTTAAATCCACCGACCAAGTTCACCAACCAAATCACCATCAAGCGGTAGAAAGAAAGTGCCCGCTGAAGAAAAGCTCCATCCTTTAAAAGAGAAGAAGAGTAAATACCAGTAGTATCAGAAAGAAAAGATACTTATATTTGACATCTTGTATGCTTTTACAGATTCGTACCAGAAAAAGTTCAAGATGGAGAAAAAAAGTGGGGATTTGCAGCAGCGAAAGTGGGAAAAGCTAGCATACATGTGGAAATGCTATTTCCAACTAAATAGTAGTCATAAGAGTGATGCTTCTTCAACTAGAAAGTGAAACCCTATTTTTGCATAAACAGTAGATTGCAAAGCAATGGTGCATGCTTTTATGGATGAATAAGAAGATTGTATTTCCACAATCTGTGAAATTCACAATCTTTAGAACAAGACCACGCTTTTTAAAGTATACCCCCATTTCCTTGAGCATCATATAAGAACTGTTCACTAATGCAACCATGCCAAAATGAAATCATTCCATAAAGTTTTGCTTTAAGCCATTACTTGTATAATGCTCTTTAGTTTGACGGACTAATTTACCTATTTCAAAAGGATCCATTTTATTATCGCATTTCCACTATAAGAAGTTTAGCTAATAATTTACATTGTTCTTCTGTTAGATATTTTCCAAAACATCACACTTCTTTTGAGTTAGGTTCTCAAACACTCTTTGCACACGTACTTATAGTTGACATTGGTGAAATATAAAAAATTGAGATACCCTTTCGTGATTCCTTTCCTATGGTCTTCTGCATTATCGAATTTTCTTTAATCATTCCTCTCTAGCTTCTTCTAGTTGTCCTTTAAATTGGTACTAGGATATACAATTATATATAATCTCACCCAATGCACCGGCAGAAATTGTTGAAATTAGAATTCAGAGAAAATTTTAACTTATTTATAGGAGTTTCTTTGTAGAAGAGTTTAAACTGTAAAAAAAAATCCTTATAAAATTAACTAAAATTGCTGCATTAAATCATAATAATGACATTGTTTAAACCTATGGGTATCATTATCACCCCTCCCATCATTAAAGAGCCAATATTGACGCATAAGCATAAGTGTATTTGCAGTTAGCATATCTGGTATTATTTCATCAGGAAGAGTATGAATCTCTACAGTATTAGAGAGAGACAAAGACGGCAAGCAAGGATAATTTTTACCCTTAATATCTGTGCTTCATAGCAAAGCTTTTCCTGTGAATATAATTCCAGCTCTTTCTGAAGGCGAGTAATTTCCAGCTGGAACTGTGGACCATCTGCCTGCTCTTGCAAGGCTTTTAATGTGGCGAGCGTGTCCTCGCCTCTCGAAATGTCCTGGTAGGATTGTTATTGATAATAGTAGGTGAGAAACACTATCGTTCTTTTGACTGTAGACAAGATACCAGCTTGAAAGTCCAACCTATGGAAGAGAACTTTCAAACATACCATACCACATGGAAAGCAGAGGAGGATATATAATAAAACTGTATATATGGTACACAGATATGCATATATTACCTGAACTAGATGCTTAAAATCAGAAAATGCTTTTAACAGACCCAAGTTGAGAACCCTTGCTGTCATAAAGAAGCATTCACAAATAAATGCAAATCTTTCACTACTATTTGGCACAGATAAAGCATTCTTCGGTTCACCAGCAATGCCACTAGAACTAGTTGCTTCATGAGATTGTAGCAAGCGGTTATTGTGATCACCAGAATGTGGTGCAGAGACATCAACTGTCCCAGGATTATCCCTATTGATCCAGGCATTAACTTCCTCAGAGGAGGCATGCAATGCCGTCAAGTCTCTGATGTCAGTCAAGAAAAAACAAAGGCACTCAGGAAAGTAGGATAATCCACTAGATGATATAAGACATTATCTGAATTTATAAAACATGTCATCACCTTAGATCCAAACGATTACAGTGAAATACATATCTTGGATCGATTTTATCCCTCTTTGTCAAATGTGGATCCAAAAATGGTTCGCAGAGGCGAAGCATGACAGCACTTAGATTGACAAACATGCCTGAACTTGCACAAGATATTGGATCAACCTGTTCCAAATGCACACGATACAAGGAGAGTTCGGAATTACATTTTTCTTTTCATACATCAGAATGCACAAACACAAATGCACTTTATCTAGAGTTAGTTGGCGAAGAAATGTCAAAAAGAAAATGACAAACTATCTTACAATTTCCAGCCTAGAATGAAGTTAGAATGCTTTTCGGAAGTAACCAGCAAATGAAAGAAACACAAAGGTGCATGGAAATTCATCCGTAATTAATGCCACAGGCCAGATATAGCTTGTTAAATGATACAAAATTTGACTTTGGCACCAACACCAAATGACCAGTAGAACGAGTACCTGAATCTGGGCCCTTGATGAATTTCTATTAATAACCTCTGCCAGGTACTGAAGAACATGCTCACGGGTGTCACTAGCTCTAAGAAGAGTCAGAAGAATTTTCCCAAGCTCATCACATAAGCTATTCATAAGAGTTTTAATGGTTGTGAAAGAAGATAACAAATCAGCTGGTCGCCGAGTTGAAGATTCAGAGAAGCATTGCTGCCTGGTCAGAAAATTTTAGTTGCTTTAGCATCACAATTTTAACAATTCAACAACAAAGAAGAACCAACACACATTCACAATCAAAACTACAACAAAATGAAAGAATCTACCCACCCAACATCAGGTTCGCTTTTGAAAATATTTTGATCAGGCAATGCACTAACGTGAAAAAAGGGACCCAAAATGCTCGTCATCTCAATAACTCTTCCATTCAAGTAAGCTCCTTTGGGTATCCACCATGGATGGTTCACAAGCGACTTTGCTCCAACCGGAAAACCAACCAAATAAGACAATGCTCTAAGGGGTTGCTGAAAGTTCCCTAAAGCTGAAACCTTTATAACATTCCCTCTTAAATCCTCGTAAAGCCCTTTCAAGATTGGGTCTACGCTATCAAAATCCCCTTCCTTTAGCAAATCATCCAAAAATCCCGGCGGTGGCGGAGGATGAGCTCCGCCAGTGCCGAACCCATCCTCCACGGCGGCGAAGAGCAACGGTAGAAGAAGCGAGACATCGGATTTACTAGAAACGGAATTCGTTGGAAACATACCGGGGTTTCCCAAGTGGATTCTCAAATAAGAAACAAACATCTTCTTAGCTTGAATGATGGACAATTCAATCTCTGATTTCACGTTCTTGTCCTTCATGTTTGCGACTTTCTTCAACTCCTCCAACGAACGGCGGTAGCATCCGAGAAGATAGTTGAAGGGAGGCTCAGCGACGGAGTATTCACCGGAGAGCCGGTCAACGAGAACTCGCTCCACCAAGTCTCGGTTGAGCTTCAAGTCCCTACCTTCGCTGAGGATCTCCCCGGCAGTCATCTCCAAGTAAACAACTCGAGAATCAGATTCAACAGGACCAGCGAGAGAGACGAGTAATATTTTCAGGAGAATTTTGTCCTCGATTTCCTCGAGGGATCGCTGGGGTTTGGCAGTAGCCATGGGAGAAAATACCTGAAAGGTTTTTGACTTTTTCTGTTTACGGAAGAATTACTTTGTTTCCCGAGAAACAAACAGAAAGTTAAGGAAAATTAGAAGCGGTTCAGAACAGCAGTTAAGAACTTCCGGTGCGTCTTGTTCTGGAAATCCAGAACTACAGAATCATACTTCAGACTGTTATTTATAAATATAAATAAATATATTTTTTTTAATATCTTATTATTTATCAGTCCTCCTTAAAGGCTTAAACCCCGCTTCAGTTCTCCATAAATCTCGTTTTAATACAGGAATTCAGACTTTATTTATCATTTAATATTATATTAAATATCTTATAATATAATAAATGTTATAATTTTAGCTTGTATTTAATAATTTAGAAAATTTTATAATCTTATAAATTTTCATAGTGTCAATTTAAATTGAATTTGAACATATTAATATATTTTATATTTGACTTTAATTTTTAATGTATTTGGATTGTTTCCAAAACTAGTTTGCTTTTTTGTTAGGACAAGAAATTGAATTGAGTTAAGAAAGCTTCGGAATAACAAGAAATGAATGGAATTTTTAAAAATAAATCTTAAAAAAAGAGGAAGAAAATTAAGAAAATAAAACAAATTAAATTAAGTAAGGAGACTCCTGGTGACCCAGACCAATGGAATACAAAGACTTTTAATGACGCTATATATTAGAGCTGTCAAGAAAAAGGCAAAAAAAGACTTTCGCTTAAGAAGAACCCAAGATTAAAGTAGAAGTTCGCACTTGAGAGAAAGATTATTTGGATATTAATTATATGTAGGAATCTTACGTTGAAAAAAGATGAAACTAATAAAGGTTATATATAAGTGAAAAGGATCCATAAATCTAATACTTTAAAGTTTTAGGTTAAAATATGACGTAAAATTCTAAACTCACGATGAATATCTCTCAAACAAGTGAACTCACCGGATCCAACATAATATGAAGGGTTAATAATTTAAAATAAAACAATTTATTTGTAAGATTTAGTAAAAAGATATGTAATTGATTTAACTAAGTAAAAGATAGTCAGTGCCTCAATAATTGCTTGGAATTAACCATTTCTTCATATTTTCTTTTTCTATTTCTTTCCCGACTGAGCTCTACCCGAGGTCCAATCAAGCTAGAGGTACTTAAGCCCGATTAAGTCATGACAACCCACATTCTGGTCAGGCCCAACTCAATCTAAAAAACTTATTTTTATATAAATCAAAATAAAAAACGACGACATTTTACTCAAAACTTGAGCCCGAGCCTATCCTCGAGGCCTATTTTATTAAAAAATTTCAAGACTCGGTCAATTCAAGCCTGATTTATTAACTTCTAATCATACTGAGCTTGAGCAAAACTACCAATTTTATTTCTAATTCAAAGATTTGAGTTGTACAATTGGTATAAAAGTTTGAGTTCGACTTAATTCAAAATTAACTAATTATAACTGATTTAATTGAATTTAGGTTCAATTTTAAAATATTTTTGTCGATTGTCCATGCATATATATTTCCACATATATAATTTTAAGTTGGATTTATTGAAAAGTCTCAAAATTCGATCAACGAATAGATTTGAATTTTTTAAGTATATATGGAATTTAAATGAAATCAATTTCACTTATTAAAATTTGATTAAATTCAAAATTAAATTTATCCATATTTATTGTTATTTATATTTTTTATTTTTTAACATAAGAAAATACATACTAAACATTTAAATAAGTGAAAATGTTAATGAAAATATCTTAATTATTTATAAACTTCTATAAAATTAGATAAATATTAAAAAATGATTTGTTATAGTATTTTATTATTCATACACTAATCCAAGTAATGTGATTGACTCTTCTAAGAGCTTTCATTTGACATCTTGAGTTTTATTTTTTATATAAGATTCCTCCAAGCATAGGTAAAAAGTTGAAACTCAAATTAGATATGGCAAATATAATATGATCCCAAATTAACATGTTAAGTTTAAGTTAATTAAACTTTTAATCGAGTTGGAGTTTAAGAAGGTTAGCTCGACTAAGTCTAAAAATTTTGAATTAATTAAAATAGTATTATTTTATTAAATAATTTAAAATTTAATTGATCAAAGTGATATCATTTTGACTTCAATTCGAATAGGATTTAGGCTACTTAAGATCGATTGAACCGAATTTAAGTTCGTTTGATCCAAGAATGACCATGACGGAGAAAAAAATTAGACTCGATTGCAATCTGATCCATTATCATCCCTAACTCGGACTACTTAGTCTGTCACTTAATTTGTCAAATGGATCGCCCACATAAAGGATCGCAACTCCATTCATCGTATGTTTAGATTCAGGAAAAGAGAGATGAATGAATAGCCAAGAAAGTGAAAGAGGTGACTAGCAATATTAAAAATCATACCAAAAGTTAAATCTGTAAGACAAAAAGTTTAAGGTTTCACTAGTATTAAACCGTCATAAAATCGGTTAAAAATTTAATAAAATTAAAGAATTTAAAATATAATTAAAAGAGACTGTTTTTGTTGATCGAAGAATTGTTAAAGTAAATCAAACCGAAAAATTAAAAATTGAACTGAAAAATTAGTCAGTTAAAAGTTTTCACGATTAAGTCGATCGAATTGATTTGATTTTTCTAAATAAGTTTTCCTGGTCCAGTTTTCTTTTTAATCTCCTGCATTAAAAAACAGAGCTTGATCTCATATGACACCCTGAAAATCTGAGGACTTTCATATGTACATGACCCACCCACGTCACAATCTTTATCAGGAAAATAAATAAGCAGGACTTTCTTTTTTTTGTTTTCTGGAATCAGTCACCAAAGCTGAACAAATCATCTTCACTTGAAGGCAAGCTAGAGTAGTTGGAGTTAGCTGGACCAAAGAACAATTCCATGCAGAAGTCTGAGCCGCATATGGATCTACCTTTGCTGCCAAGCTTATCCAAATCCCGCATTTTCAACTGCAAGATTATGATAAAAGGCTTGATGATATTCAGATTTCACAGGCAGGAATGTTCGAATTCCTTATGATATGCAATTGAAACAAGTTGCATGAAAAGGGGCATTACAGATTTTCATTCGGAATCTGTTTCAATCCTATTGAAAATCAGAAATTGGCAAGAAACTTACCTGGAGCAAGCCGTTCTTGATGAAAGCTGTGTTAAAGCAAACATAGAATAGACGTCCTCCGATCATTTTCTGGTAGAATATGACCCGAACATCTCCATCTACCTGCCGGAGTCAGGCAGAAACTAGTTCAGGAGTTCATTCATTTGTCAGGAAGCTGAAACCAGCGGATAATGTGATTGTGACTTACTAGAACAGGATTATCAAAATAGTAGTCAAGACAGGTTTTCTGATAAATTACTGAGCTTTCTGTGTCCATCTGAACAACAATATGAGGTTCTTCCGATTCTGATTTCTTCTCTTCATCTTCACCTTCAACGAATGACAAATAATAACGAGGACTATTGTTTCTATGGAACCCTTTCTTGATTGGTCTGCAACAACTTTTGATAACTTCCACAGGTGGACGATATAGCTGACTCGAAATCTGCCAAAAATGATCAGTAATTCTTTCTGGTGAGATCATAAACAACAAAGAAACCATGAGTAAATACTGATTCAGGACAAAAAATGTTTCAGGATTGTCTAGCAAACACAGTATATATGTTGAGTTCAGCAGACCAGAATCAAACTTGGTTGATAACTGGATTTCCAAGAAACATTCTTTCTGTGAGTTTACCTCCTGCAACTCTGAGACCACAAAGAAGACTGAGTCAGTGTTAATCACATCATAAAGTCGAATCCGACGCAATTCTCGACCAGATGATCCAGGCAAGTTCACTTTAGGGGGTCCAACTCCATTGCCAAAACCTTGTGGAAAAGAAAGTATACTTGCCCAGTACTCCACATATCGACGTTGGCTTGGTATAGAAACCTGTTGCACAATGCACTATGAGACAGTAGCTAACAGAATATAGATAAGATACAAACATGAAAGCCCTTCATGACTTTCTCAACATTAGTTTCAAGGAATTATTATCCAGCATAGAAAGCAAAGCAGATCTTAGTCAGTTGATGAAGCAACCAAAGTTTTGTCAGTACAGCTTTCTGGTATTCAGTTTGGTAATTCTCCAGAGAAACAAAAGGAAATCCAAGTTTATCAGCAGCAGCAGCAGAGAATTTTCACTTCATTATCCAGAATTTTTAACTTACTCCTTGGTTGTTGGTAGTCCTTTTATTTGCATACAATTGAAGAGCTTCCTCTGCTTTCATTCCAGTATAAACAAGGTAGGCACACACCATTAAACCTGTACGACCTTTTCCTGCCTGCAAATTTTGATCCAATTAGTACTAGTCTACACCAACATCAACTCCAAATCCTGAAGAACATTAAGCAGCAATACCATGCAGTGTATTACTGCAATATTTTTCGGATCACTTGACAGCCATGAATGAACACTTTCACAAAAGATCTTGACCATGTGGAGAGGAGGGACGTGGTTATCATCAAAAGGGTATCTCTCAACACGACCATGGAAGTTTGATGGGTCATAACTTTCCTCAATACACAAGTTATAGACCTGCAAAAAAAAAAAAAAGAACCAGGTTCAGGTTTCTGAAATGTAGCAGTTCAAGAGCTTGTTAAAATGCTCCTTACACTTACCTTGTAATGTGTCCCATGTCTCATATCGAGCACAGACTTGACCTGCCAAAGAGGGTTGCGATACATGGCTCGCATTCTTTCTGCAGGAAATGACATGGCTAAGATTTGGTCTGTAATGTAGGACATGTCTAGATCATATCCTGCTACGAGCATTCGTCTTCTGTGCTTAGACACCAGGTTACGAATGTAGTTGCTGGTGGTAAGATAGTTGATGAATGAGTACTTAGAATGATCTAAACTTAAGTTTCCTACTTTTGCTGGCCCCTGTTGCTTCGAAAACTTCGTACCCATTTTTTGTCTGGTGGGATTTGATCCTTTTGTATGTCAAAATTCTTGCTAGAAACAGTGCAATTACCCTGTAAAGTAAAACCAAAAACATGCAAATCCAATCTTGTTCAGGAAAAAAAAAAAGTAAAAATGCAAGCTTTTGTTTTGTTTTTTTTTTTGGTGCTTATAAAGCTCAAATCTTTAATAGCCCAGAGTATGCTAATTAGGTGTTTAGGTAAGAGATTTCAGAGTGCAATTCTGTACGGTTGGCATTTCGGTTTGGTTTGAAATCAAACTCAAGAGGACCAACCTGACATAAATCGGTTCGGTCCGAAATTACAACTCAAGAGGATCAATTCGATCTGAATTGGTTATAATTGGTTCAATCCAAAATGATGCTATTTTATTTAATAACCGAAGGATTATGTAATCAAAACGATATTATTTTATATAAAGCTCGATCAAGCTCTGAATAACTAACGATAATCATTATAATTATCCATGCTTTAATTTGAAATTCACAATTAAAAACCTTTATTGTAATGATGAGAATTATTTATTTATTTATGAAACAAAACCATCATTTATTTTTTTGGAAGAATTAAAAAATTCACATGAACAAAACTTATTAGATTCCTCCTTCGTCCTTTCAAACTCACTAGTTTGCTCTTCCTTCAACTTGTTTCTCAAAATTTGCACAAAAGGGTGACCATAAATTAAATTAGATTTTTATTTCCTTAAATTTGCACAATTCTCAAAATATGCACAAAACCATCATTTAATTTCCTTAAACTTGCACAAAAGGGTGAATTTAAGTTTCCATTTTAACACCTAAAAGGTTTCATAAACAATGAGGAAAAAAAAGGGTAAATACCAATTTTTTGAAAAAAGGGGAGAATTGAAATTCAGTACCTGAATTGCACATGAAGCTGCAAGATTATGTTGAATTTACAGGCAAATCCAAGCAATTTCTAGGGTAGATGTAAAGACCCAAAAAAGAGTCTTTTTGGATTTGAAGAAACCCTAGAAAAAGCTTGTAGATATGGAGGGTAAAGTGCTCAAGGAGGCCAGGAGGGAATGGTGATATCCATGCCCTGTTCCTGATTCAATGTGAATTAAAAAAAATAAAAAAGGGCTTATTCTTCTTCTTCTTTGTGTTTTTTTTTTAAATGATTATTAGCTTCCTTCAATGTTTTTTTCAGCTAAATTTGGACATCGGTCCTTCCCTCTTTTCAACCCTTAGTTTTGAGGCAAATGCGGCGTGTCCTCGGGTGGTTAATGTTGATAAGAAGTGGCAGGTGTTCGAAGGTTAAATGAAGTGTGTAGGATTTTTTAAACAAAGTTTAAAAGAAATGATTTTTAAAAAAAAAATGAGACTTAGGAATATTTTCAAATTATCGAATTATTCTGCGTAATATTGGATCTCTCCCAATTTCGTATTTCAGTGGAATTCTCATCGGTTGTTGAATATAAGAATTGAATCAGAATGGTAATTAACATGTACTCAAAATTAACTTGGGTTTTGAACACTCATAAGAGGAACATTCCTTGCTCAAGTAAAAGAAACACGAGACATCAACAATGGAGGATGAGGAGGACGAGGAGGATTGATGCTAGCAATTGCATGACCAAACATGGTCTTACTCAAGATGGTCATGTGGCCTGATTGACATGAACATTGCAGCATATTGCAGGAGTCTGCTCTCTGCACCTCCTCCATTATCTACCGTCACAGGGTTCACTGGACCTCTAGTCCTCACCCTGTAGCGACGCCAGGCGAATTGTATGTTCACTGCTGCCCATGTTCGCCAGTTTGACGAGTAATATCTTGCAGTTCGCTTGAGTCTTTCGTTTGCAAATTTATACCGGAAGTGATCTGTGATGTACTTGAGATCGTTTGAATCAAGACCAAATGCTTCTGTTGATTCTAGGCACTCAAATGTTGCAGATGAAGCAGGTAGTCTGTCCAAGAACGGGCGGCGGAGACACCAGGAGAGCAGTTCATCACCCAGAAAGCCTCCAGGTTCAAGCACACTAGTTGCTACCATACCTTTGCTAAGGCTTTGCTTTCTTTTGATTCGTCCTCGAACGACAAAGACCATTCGGTGCAGGGGGTCTCCTTCTCTGATTACCTGTTTTTTTTTTTTGGCACCATAGTAGTAGTTAATGATCATATAGTAGTGTTTTTTGTATGATATCCAAATGATTTGAATGTCCAGAATATGAACCTTTTCATCTTTGGAGAAGACCAGGGGCTTAACTCTATCACAAATGTTGTCGAGAATAAGTTCGTCCAAGTTGTGGAACAGAGGTACCTGAAGATTAATAACAGCAGATTGAACCGATAAGTTCTGAAGTTTCTATTTTCTGCAGACGAAATTCAAGGAAGGAAAGCTCCAGGATCTTAAAGAACTTCCAATCCAATGAAGATTAGTAACAGTAGTCAGAATTGAACTAAATATGTTCGAAAGGTCTATCTTCTGCAGAAGAAATTCAAGGAAGGAAAGCTCCAAGATCTTAAAGGACATGCAGTTCAAGGAAGATTAATAACAGCAGTCAGAATTGGACTGACAAGTTACTGAAGTTTCAATTTTCTGCAGACGGGAAGCTCCAGGACTTGCAATTCCAGGAAGATTAGTAACAGTAGTCAGAATTGAACTAATATGTTCTAAAGTTATATCTTCTGCAGAAGAAATTCAAGGAAGGAAAGCTCCAAGATCTTAAAGGACTTGCAATTCTAGAAAGATTAGTAACAGCCAGAATTGGACTGATAAGTCCTGAAGTTCTATTTTCTACAGAAGGAATTCAAGTAAGAAAAGCTCCAAATCTTAAAGGACTTGCAATTCAATAAGATAAGTACAAACGGTCAGAATTGGACTGGTAAGTTCTAAAGTTCTATTTTCTGCAGTAGGAATTCAAGGAAGAAAAGCTCCAAGATCTTACAGGATTTACACTTTCCTGCTTATGTGATCCTATTTAACCTCAAAAAATCAAACCAAATACAAATGTTATAGGTGAAATAGTCATTTCTATTACCTTCTTGATGAGGTCTAGGCACAAATACCGCTTGATGTCTCTCCTGAGACCTTCAGGTAAATCATTGATCAATGCTATCCCATCTTCCCCTCCCATGGTTGCCCATCTTTCGTGTTCAAAACGGCGGACTCTTTGTCTTAACCGAGACGGTAATTGTCTCCGTTTCATCCACCATTCCATGTCTCGACATCTAAGCTGCATTTTTTTCTTATTGGCCATCACAGCATGCAAAAACACCTTCATGGAGCATAAATTTTTATCAGTTAGAACATATCTTGAACAAAGTCAGATCAATGGAAAATTGCAACTGCTGAGTCATACCTGAATATTCCCAATCAATAGAGTGAAAAGCAACAAACCACTTAGAACAATACATATACTGAATATAACTTCCAGCCAGTTGCTTGTTGGCTCAAGATCATTGCCAAAGGTACTGCAAATATGAAAGTAGCAGCTGAAAATCAACTTGACTGTAAACGAATCACCATAAATGACTGGTAATGACCATTTATAGATTTTATTGTGGTGGCAAAAATCAGGTCAAAACGAACCAAGCCTAGTTTGAAGTTTAACCAATCACGAGAAATCAGGTTGATCTAACTCAAATTCTATAGCCTCTAAATCTTATGCTGGAATGGACCATTGATAACTAACTAGGCACTTGAATTACCACTAAATGGATTTCCTATTGCCAGCATGCTCAAACATGCACAAGAAGAAGCCCTTATCAAGGACATTCAAAGTTTTAACTTTTTATGCAGTAGTTAGCTTACCTGAGGGTCATTAGACCCCAAAATATTGGATACAGGGTCTTGACTGCCAATGAATCACTAGAAATGACTGGTAATGCCCACTTATAAATCCCATACTTGAATGGACCTTTAGTATCTAAACACATCTTCCCTCCAACTGAAGTTGAATTACCACCACATGGACTCCCTACTGTTCCTGCTGATAGCAGAAGTTGGTAACAGACCTCCTCTGAGCAAGACAAAGCAAGGTTACAGTTTGGTTTACTGTCACATTGTTGTCTGAGGCAAGAAGCAACTCTTTGTATGGCAAGAACATACCAACATCCTCCTGCAACCTAAAGAAAAGGGCAAAGGATCAAAATTCCAAGTAAGTGGGTGATCATGATTCTTCATCAACTTGACAAGAAGAAGAAGATGTTGATGAGGATAAAGAAGACTAACATGAGAGGCAATGAAGTAGGCAATTAGATTAAGGGCAAAACCCCACCAAATGGTGCCAAAGATGTAACCTGTGACCTTCTGCATGTTTCTCATCATGTAAATGCAGTGATACACCTTAGGGAGGAATTGGAACAAGAACATCAATAGGAGTATTGTCATGATTAGCTTGATCTTCTCTTCCCTGATCAAACTTGGAACAATTAACCAAAACACAGCCTGCAGAAAAAAATAATTAACAATGGTACTAATAGTCTAATATAAGATATTCAACTGAAGCATTATCGTATAAAAATTATAATGAATATAGTGAGAAATGAAAATAAACATGACTTCCATTCCTCAGTAAATCGAAGGAATAGAGTATTGCCTCAAAAAGAATATAAAAATATTGTTCATTCAATCATAATATATTACCAACCATTTTTTTTCTTTCCTCGCAAATTCTTTTCTTTCCGTCCCAACTAACCAAGCACTCCCTTATTGCTTTGGTATGGCATCACCCATGTTAAGAGTCATCAAAGTTTCCAAAAGTAGGCTGTTAGTATAAGAGGAAATTACTAGGATTTTAAGACGATGAAAAAGTCGTGTCAAGCCCAATTTAATCAGACTCAAACTCAAATTAGAATTCGAGCATAGAGTGCTCAAACTAAAGCCCAACCTTAAGTAACCCCACATATAGGCTGAAAAATTTCAAACTTCTTGGATATGTCTGAACACGAACAATTTAGGATTAACCTCGACCCTACTTTTTTCATTAGGTTTTCTATTTTTTTAGGTATCTAGGGTAATTAAAAAAGATCTAGATTAAGCTCAATTCAACCAGACTCTAGTTCGAATTGAGCTTCAAACATAATAATGGCCGAGTTAAAATTTTGTCCGAAATAACTCCGCTTATATATTCACACACACACATGTACGCACGCACGTGCGCGCGCACGCACACATACACACAGATATATGTATATATATAGCTTTAGACCGTTTCGAACCAGAAAAACCTAAAACCTAATTCATTAGGCTTTAATTTCTTGAAGATGCCTACTATTCAAATAGACTTGAACTTAAGTTCGGGCCTACCTTTTTTTTTTTCAGGCTCAAGCTTACTTGAAACAACTCAATCTATTGTTATCCTAATGTTTATGGAAAAGACTATTTACTTTTAAAAAACAGTTTTTTATCTTCTATCTTGATTTTTTTGCATATATTTTCAATTTTTATTTTCAGTGAAAATTTGTCGAAAACATGTTTACTAATTAATATTGAAAAAATTATTTTCTAAAATTGAAAATTGCAAAACATGTTTACTAA
>JAOSBM010000001.1:24407340-24420695 GCA_027568955.1 Erythroxylum tenue
TACCATTGACATCTAATTAATTGGGGTTTGTACACAATAATTTATTATGCTAGTCCATAATTATGATAAAATTCTATAAACATTCAATCTAAATCCAATGAATATATAAACATTCATATCAATGAGTACAATTGGAATGGGACCACACTTTTCAGAATCTCGTGTCCAGCAAGTGGCACTATCTTCAATTGGTCAAGGTGCATCCCATAGACAATCTAAACTTTTCATATCTTTTGGATTTCAAAAATCAAGAAACTACAAAATTACAATATTTAAAAAATAGTTTAAATAAATTCCTACCATTATCTCTCGAAACAACTTTGTACCTTAACATTACTAAAATAGTACTCGTTATATCCTAACTTTGACAAATAATACTCATTACGCCTTAAAAATAGTAATAGAGGTATCAATAGGAAGCTTATTTAGGTCCAAATTATCCTATTGTAACGTGACGTAAGCTAAATTTATGACTCGTATATTATCGAGAGAGCAACAAATGTGTCGACTGGCTTGCTCAGTATGCTGACCAGTTGGCTGTGGGGATTACTTTTTTTGCTACCCCACCTATTGGGTGTCACTTTATCCTGCTAGAGGATTTATCGGGAATCTATTTTCCCCGTTTTGTGACTTAGTTTTGCCTTGTTAATTCCCCGCGTATAAAAATAAAATAAAAAATAAGAGTACTAGCTCATATGGTTTTACCACTAGGAGAAAAAACGAGAAGAAATGGTCCCAACTCCCTAACTTGGTTCTATTAGTTCAGCAATGTTTTAGGCCATGAAAGTTTGGTATGCTTCAAGCTTTGTTTATGTCCAATCATTTAGTAAGGCCTTGTCAACTATCTAGCTACAAGCGGCTGGTCTTATGCGGTTGTACACTTTTGTCTATTGAATAGTGATGACATTTGGGCCATCAAGGTGCAAGTGCTGCTCCGTTATAATCTTTTGTGGTTGTACTTTCTATATTGAATAGGGATGACATTTGGGTTCATAGAGATCGGTTGATCGAGCCTGATCAGGCTCGGGTTGCCCATACCTAACCTAGCTCGAGACTCGACAACTATAAAAAAGACATCGTTTTATAATTTTTTTATTTTCTATTTTTTAAAAAATCGGGTAGGTCGAGGTGAGTAAGGCTTGAGCTTAGCTCGGATCTGGCTAACTCCAGTCCAATTCAGGCCTAGCTCGGTCAGGCACATTGCCTTCCGTACTATTGAAGTCCTAAGTTTTATGGTTTAACTAGACATTACCATGGATTGAATTAGTCAACCCGACCTTAACATAAGGATTCAAACCGTCTAAAATGATATAACTGAGGAGTTGGACTGTTTGGACATAGTTTCGCATTAATTTTTTAAACTGAAGTAAAACTCGACCCAGATTGGTTAATTTTAAATGGAGATAGACTATACCAAAATTGCCAATTCTAAGTTAAAAGTTGTGTCTACCTTCATCATTCAAAGCAACATTAGTACAAAAAATAATTTTATATATAAGAATAATCTTATAACAATATTTTATAGATTTTAAGTGAAGAAGTGAGTCGCTTTTATATATAGATTATTACTTTTTTAATTGGAGATTGCAAAGTAAAACTAAAAAGAAAAAATAATGTAAAATTTAAACAAATTTTTATATAATTGAAGATATTATGTATCTTATTTTAAAATTTAAAATAATAAACTATTTTTAATTTCTAAAATAAATTAATGAATTTTTATTTAATAATTTTTATTTTTAATTAAACTTTAAATTAAATAATAATTGCTTTCGATATTATTTTAAATTCTTCAATCTTATTTAATTTTTTATTAAATTTATAATAATTTAATATTAGTTAAACTGTTTAAAACTTAAACATTTTTTCTTATCGATTTAACTATCTTATTTTTAAAATATTGTTTTTCGTACTAACCATTCCTAGGAATGAAATCACATGTTTCACTTACTCTACTCTTACTCTCTGTGTCATTTTATCTCAACCAAGATTTTAAAATCTGGACCGGACGTCGAACCAGAGGCGTTATTGGTTACCGGTTTGATCGGTTCGACTAGTTCGACTATCGGTCGAATATGTGTGACGTCATAATTACGTAATAATTATATGTAATATTAGTAATATTAAAAAATAAAAAATATACTAAATAATATAAATTTCTATACTTTTGTTAGATTTATAGAGAAAAGGTTGGTTTTACTTTTGAAAGAATTAAAAAAATGAAAGAAAAAAAAGTAAAATAAAAAAATTCATTGAACCAGTGATCAACTGGTTCGACCAGTCCTGATTTAACCGGTCAATTGACCGATTTTTACCGGTTTGCATTGGTTCAATTGAAGACTGATTTTTAGGGGTCTCTCAAACCGAATAACCGACCAGTTACCAGTCGAACCAGCCAATCCGGTCTGACTTTCAAAGCAGAGATCTCAACCACATATTTTTTCGATTCTCGTATAAATATTTTGACCGGATAAAATAGAACATAGCAGGAAGAGAATAAGGATAATATGTGATATATTCCCCCTCCTAGTCGTTCCGAAAGCCGGAACCAATGCTTGTGTTCCTTTTATCAAAAACCAACTCTGTGCCATCCTTGCATAGCCACAATTTTCAGTGACAGACGATCTTCACTCCCGAAAGCCTCCAATTCATTCACCAGCAACTCTTGCTTTTGTTTCTTTCGGATAATAATTACAGTACTTCTTGTTAGGCATTTGCTTTATAACGGTAGGTATGGTTAGTGTCTCTATTAGTGAAGGCAGATAATAAGACATAAAAATTTTATTCCTTTTAGTGTTTAGTCGCTGATTTAACTTATTTTTATTCTGATTTTAAATTATAAGGATAAATTTTTTTTTACCTTTCAAAACTGTAATATAAGATTTCTTGTTCCAAATTACTGTAATTATTGTGCCTGAATAAATTCAGTCATTTATTGCAATAAGTTAGACAGCTCAAGATCAGCGATTCCGCTCCGGCTTTATAAAAGGTGTTAAGAATCTCTGTAGAAGGACATCTCCCTCGAAAATTGTTGCTCCTTTTTCACTCTCTCTCTCTCGTTTCTCATGCCGCTAGCTCTAACGGGGACGTGATCCTCTGACCCGGATACACTGTCCCAATGGCTTGGATGAGTTGGGATAGGGTTGAGACAATGTACCTGAGCTAGAGGATTTGAGGGGGCTCTAACGATACAATTTTGAATACGGTAAAGTACTGATCGGTATGCATCGTATTAGACAAAGTTCAAACATGCATCACTTTTATTTTTTTAATAAATTTTGTTTTTTTATTTTTAGTTTATATTGTTTTTGCAACTAAAAATTAAAACTGTTTAGTTGTTAATAATAATAATTACATTTTAGATATAATTTAGAGAAAATTATTTTTATTAATTAAATTTATTTTAATCTCTTATATAATATTTATTAGTAAATTATATTTTATTTTATTAAAATAAATAATTTAAATTTTTATTTATTTATAAACTAATATTTATTCTAAATAGTTTTATCATTTAATAATTTTTTTTGAAATTTATATATTTGAAGACAATTTTAATTCAATTATATTTTTATTTTATTTTATTTTGATTACAAACATTGTATAAATTATTAAAAAATTAACTTATTAATAAAATATATAAATTTAAAATATCTATTAATTAAATAATATTAAATTAATTAGTTATAATTCTTATTAATATTTAATATATTAAATAATATATTTAATTAATAGTGATTCATATTATAAAATATAAAAAGAAAACAAAATCACATTTTGTGGTTTTCATAAATCCTAAGAACGGGAAGAAACCAGAACAAAAAGCATAATTTTTAAAAAATAAATCAAAATTATAGCTAAAAAGTTAAAAGATTAAATTGAAAAATATTTATTTTTATTTTAATATTTAAACATAGTAGGATTTCAGACATAATTATTGTATCTAAAACTAAAATATTTTAATTTTAATTTTAATAAATAGAGTAATATTTTTAATTTTAAATATAATAGAAAACCAAAATTTAATTATATAAAAATTAAGAGACCATTTTATATTTAAAAAAATTAAAGCGAGATAACAAATATTATTCCGCACTAATACCAAAATTAGTACAATTTTTGAATCAATATTGACAATATACCTTATTCAAATTGGTTCCAACTTTTATTAATACGATACAATCGTAACTATTATTACCTTTTGAATACGTATTTTGCAACTATTATCTTTTAAATACATATTAATTAAATTCTTGAGCATACTCAATTGTTGGATATTTTTGACATTTTCCGTAAAGTTGGACAATATTTAATTGCATATTTCGATTTTTCATTAATTTATTGATTAAGTTACGTAATTTGATTCGGATAAATATAATAAAGTAACTCAATAAATAATCTAAATAAATGGGTTGAAGTCCAGTGAAAAATAGAATCTAATCGTTGTGGACCGGAACCATATCGGGTCAATGATGAGGAAGCTCGATATGAAAGTTATATAGAAATGTTAAGGTCTCTTACAGTTGCTCATATCATTTGTAAGCATAAGAATTTTTTGACTCGTTAAGAGAACTTACGTTTTGAGAAAACTGTAAAAAGACGTTGACAGCATCCCGGTGAGCTGTTCTAGTGGCAACGGTGGAAGCTCGTTTGAAGTTACGGAACTGAAGTCAGATATTTTCCGCATTTCTTCGTTTATTACTCTTTTACATTAGAACTGAGGTACGTAATTAAGGCATCGTTACGTGTTACATTAATAACATGTCATATGTGGTTTAAATAAAATCTTTATTTTATTAAAAAATGCTTTTCAGTGTATTAAATTTTTCCTAACAATGCAATTTGTGGGCATATGATTCAATTTTAATGTCAAAAGTGTCAGTCGGAATTCAACAAACTAAGTTTTAGTTGATCAGATTTTAGGTTAGGTCTCCTAAATTCAAAACTTGATAAACTCGAACTTTAATCTTTAATTTCGTGCTGATTCTTTTAAATTTAAAACTCGATCAACATAAATCATGCACGTTAATTTTGGAATAGGCTTCAAACCAAAATATAGACTCTAGACACGGAAGAAAGTTTACAAAAATTCAACAATGTGTAGGAATAGCGAGTTCGATAGCATTCAATTTTTACAGCATTCTATTTTTTGGTTTAATCGTAAAAATCATGAACAAATCAATTTTTTGGTTCGATTAATCTTAATAGCCTTTTTAACCAATCATTTTTTGTAAATTACAATAAATAAGCTATTTTTTATTTAACAATGTACTTCAATTAATCTTAAGTTTTTTTCGACAGGCAAGGACAACCTTTTTCTTTAATCATATTTTAAATTATTCAATTTTGTTAAATGTTAATTTAATACCAAAATTATAAATATTTAATAATAATTGAACCTTTTATCTTACGGATTGATCTGGTTCAATTAACTTTAATAGCTACTGTTATTACAAATTGATCAATTTATTAATTAATTAGTCGATTTTTATAAACTATAATAAATTAGTTGTTTTTTATTTAACGGTCTCTTTCTTCAATTTTGTTCAATCTTTTCTATAAATCATTTCATGATGGTCTAATTTCGGTTGAACCTTTAAAACTTAAACATTTTATCTAAGCGTCTTAAAATTTTGAACCAATCAATTTTTTGGTTTGGTTAACCTTAATAACCTCTGCTACTAAAATTTGATTAATTTATTAATCATCCATTCGATTTTCATAGACTAGAATAATTTTTTTTTACAATATGCTTTTTCAATTAAGTTTCAAACTTTTTCGACAGATAAAAACAGTCTCTTTCATCAATCATATTTCAGATTCTTCAATTTTGTTCAATCCTTACTATAAATCAGTTTAATGATGGTCTAATAATCGTTAAATTTTAAAACCTTAAACCTCTTATCTTAACGCTTTAATTTTTTATTTAGTTTTTAAAACATCTTACTATAGCAATCAATAAATTCAACATTATAACAGTTATCAGCATATTACAATTTGGACATACTCCATTGTTCTTGTACCCTTTTAGGAACCTTCCGTTTAGATGCATCCTTAGAAAGCAAACGACATTCTAAGATTTCGAACACGTTCCAATAACAGACATTTCCTATGCTTGTGGACACGAGTAAGTTACAAGAAAACATTTACTAGATAATTGAATAATACACTTCCAATCTTTTCTCTTTTATAAATCATTTTAATACACTTCCAAAATTTGATAAGTTTGCATCGTTGCATAGTTCGAATTTGAAAGAGTCGTTCAAAATAATATTATTTTGTAAAATTTTAATTTCAAAAGACGTCGTTTTAATTAAACGGTCGAGTCATCCAAACTTTTTAAGACAAGTTAGTACTAGCTCCCTAAACTCGAGTTCAACTTAAAATTTGATCAAATTGAACTTGACATGATAATTTCAAATCAAGTCGGGTCAATTACGGGCTCATTTCTTCTCTTGAGTAAAGAATTTGGTCCAAAATTTGATAAGTTTACATTGCATTATTTTATAAAGTTTAATTTTAAAAGATGTAATTTTAATCAAATAGTTAAGTTAATCCGAATTTTTAAATCAAGTTTGTTCTAACTCTTTAAATTCGAGTTCAACTTAAAATTTGATCAATTTAAACTTTGACATATTAACTTCAAGTCGGGTCGAGTTAAATACGGGCCATCTCTTGTCTCGAGTAAAGAATTTGTATATTAACTTCGAGTCAAGTCGGGTCCAATACGGGCCATCTCTTGTCTTGAGTAAAGAATCTTCCTTCCATGACATATTAACTTCTTATATAAGTCGGGTCAAATACCGGTCATCTCTTGTCTTGAGTAAAGAATCTTCCTTCCATGTATGCTTAGGAAAAAGACCAAAAGAGCCGTACGGTTAACTTCAACTACGGTGAGGTCTATGTCAGCATTTGTCCGCTAGCTCCGTACTTGTTAGACAACATTTTTCAGAATTTAAATCATGAGATAAGGACACAAAATTCTTTTAGTTCATTTAATTTTATCAGGAAAAAGGTTTTCATTTTACGCGATCATTATAAAAATTTTGAATTTTTCATATTTTCGGCTCAATTTTAACTCTGGTTCAATTTACTTTAATAACTTTTATTATTAAATTTATTAATTAATCGGTAAATTTTTGTAAATGAAAAAAATTTTATAAGCTAAAATAAATAAACTAATTTTTATTTAATAATTTTTAATTTAAATTTAAAATTTTGAATGAATAAAAACAACAAAAGAGGGATATTAATTATACACACCTTTCGGTTTGTATTTTTACAAAAAAATTATTTCTGTAACCCGAATATCTAACCAAAAGGAATAAATTTAACATTTACTCAAAGGTTCGCCTTCTAAGTACATTATTAAGTAAATTACCAATTTTATATAAAAATTTAAGGATAAATCACTTAACAAATTAATTATTCATAATTATTTTTAACTATGTAACTACAAATTATGTGTTGTGGATGTATCGATTTATTACGAATCGATACATCCACAACACATAATTTATTACGAATAACTCATTTAACAAACCAATGGCATAAAATTAAGTTATATTTTATAAAATTTAAAATATTTTCATTCATAATCAACCATTTTGAATTAGAACACCCTGTTCTCGTTAGAGTTTTTCAACCTTGTGCTACTTAATTTTGTCCACATATTTATGTGGATTCTATATAAATATATTGATAAGATTTAATAGAACATAGTAAAAATTGGTTAACCGAAACAAAAAATTTGTTCCATCTCGAACCTTCAACCTTTTGAATTAGAAAATACTTAAAAGGAACTAATTAAAATTTTCAATTAGTTCGGTCGATTCGAACTTAAAAATCTTAAATCGGTCAATTTTTATTTAATTTTTAAATTTTTAGTTCAATTTACTTTAATAACTATTGTTGTTAAAAATCGATTGATTTGTTAATTAATATGCCAATTTTTGTAAACTAATAAATTTTTATAAATTAAAATAAATAAATTAATTTTCATTTAACATTTTTTAATTAAATTTTAAAATTTTTCGATAGCAAAAAAATATCTTTTAATTATATTTTAAATTTTTTAATTTTACTTTATTTTTAACCAATTTTATTATTGTCTAATATTTATTAAACCTTCACCTTTTGCCTTGTCGATTTAACTCGTAAATAAAGCTTTATAATCAAGCAAATGGCATAGGTTCCTGTGTCTTATAACTCTAAAATCTTCACCTTTCGAATCAACTATCGAATGAACATACCTGCGAGCATTGCTTCACAAATAATTTTCAAGGAAATAACGAAGAAACTTCGGATTGTATGTTCCTTCACTTCCCTCTTGTTCTGAATCATTTGCAAGGAGACCATCTATATGGATAACTTGACGCCCGTCCCATCCCAAATTAAAATGTAAAGTTTAAGTTGTTTTTTTTTAAGGAAAAAGTGAGCAAAGCTCACAAAAGCAAAAAATTACCTAACATAAAAGATCCCTATTAAATTATGATCAATCCATCTATTAACACTAGGGGGACTTGCCCCAAAACATGAAAGTTAAGAAGAAAATCAAAAGTAAGGTGAAAAAGGGAGTTAGCAGCAAAGTTCCCGTCTCTGTAAATGTGAGTGGGTTTCACGTTATTGAAGGGCTTCAGTAAATCTAAAATTCTGTCAACAAGAGACAAACAACCTGAATTTGCTTGAACACCACCGGTCAACATCTTGACAACAATCTCATTATCACATTCTACAAGAACATCCAAATAAGCAAGATTATAAGTGAGTTGAATACTATAATAAAGAGCCCACAATTCAGCACAAAGAATAGAATAACGATCTGTCTTGAAAACAAACCCATGTTTCCAGCGATCTTTATGATCACGAATCAAATCCCCGTGGAGGCAGCTAAAGAAGCATCAGTGTTGAGCTTCATAAAAGAGGAATGTGGACATTTTCAAAAACTTAACCTTGAAATCGAAGGACTATTATTCTCTTAAGGCAATTTGTTGAAGGTATCCTGAATCAATTTAGCTTCAGAAATAGTACTCTGCAAGGTATTAAAAATGGAAGAAACACAAGAATTAAACACTCTATCATTCCTTCGTTTTCAAAGGTTCCAACAACCTAAGCCGAAAATAGTAGGCCAACTAAGATGATCGTGTGAGAGATGGGAGCTTTTCAGATTCAATAACAACCAATCTTTCAGATTAATATTCCAGAAGAAGCTCAAATTATTAAAATCAGTAAAAAGATGTCAGAACTGAACAACAACATGACAATCATGGAGAATGTATAGAAGGGTTTCAGGCTCGTCGTTGCAAATATCACAACTCTCAGAGTCACTTAAATGTCTTTGTTTTCTTTCATCGTTAGTTAAGACTCTATTGTTGAGGGCTAGCCAAAAAAATATTCTGATTTTTTGAGGGCCTTGTCACTTTCAAATCAGGTTTCAAGGAAAGTTATGAGAAGGAATGTAATTTCTAGAAAGAAAATCATACGAAGATCTCAAAGCAAAAACTTCTTAAGAAGACAGGCCCCAAAAAAGGGAATCCTTACCACGAGCATCGGAGGGCACAAGTGTAGCTGCAATATAAGAGCAAATTGAAGTGGGGAGCAACTAAGAAAAATACTCCCATATCCAATCTCCATCATCAGTAACAAAAAAAGAGACGGTTTTATCAATCATATTATCCAGAATAGGCCCACTAGCTATATGCAGCAAAGGCTCTGAGACACCCGACAATCATCTATGTTTCCAAAATATAACCGCGTTCCCATCATCATCTAAGGCCCAAAAGGCGTTAGAAATTACAGCATCCCAATTCGAAGTCACCAAACGCTATAGAGGAGTACAAGAAGCAGAAGCAACAATATTATTTGGGACATCAATGTTAAGTTTGTATTTGGAACGAAGCACTTTAGTCCATAGACTATTAGAATCTGTCAAGATATGTCATCCAACTTTCATAGCATATGCTATATTAACTAAAATAAGTTTCCTCAAACCCAAACTTGAATCGAAGTCCAATTACTTTATAAAATTTAAATTAATAGGAATTTGAGATAGACTCATTAACTTAATATGAATTTGGTCCAAGACTAATTTTTTAAGCTTAAAACCCGAACTTATTGTTTAGTTAATAGAGAAGTTGTTTTTATAAATTGACGGAAAAAGAATTTAAGAATGATTGGAAGAAAATAATAACTAAATAATAAACGAAATAATAAAAATAACTAATTAAATATAAAATAAATAAATAAAATAACCAAAATCAATCTGACACCATTTTTAAAAAGAATTGATGTTCAAAATTAAAAGAAATTATTATAAAAAATTAATTTATTTATTTTGAAAGAGGATTAATATTATGACTACTCAGTACTCATAATGGACTGAAGTGAGGATACAACAGAATTGAAGCTATTGGGCTAGGCTTGTGCAGAATCACAGCTATGTTTTTGGGCTTCTTAATGTAAAATAGTTAAAGAAAGTTTATAAGGATGACAACAGATACGATCCGTTTTCTATTCAAACTTGAGGCCCGGGTTCGTGTGGCCAGAACCGGTTCACCTTAGAACTTTAATATAATTCAAAGTTCAATTAACTCAAATTTTATTTATTAATTCTAAATCCGAGTCAGCTTTCTATTTCTGGGTCTTCAAACATACTACTGTTTCTTTAAGGTCATACCAAAGCTTCGGTCTACCTATTGGAGCTGAAGTTCATAAGCATCATTCTGAAATCTGAGAAATTAGCATTTGGAGACGAAAGGTCTCAAGGGTGATTATCGTTAATCAAGCTTTGTTTATGGAAACTTTTGGTTGGAGGGTCAGCTTCCTCAACTAAAACTAACCTGTCACCTAAACCTTCACCTTTATTCACTTTCTGATAATGATGGAAACTGTATTTGAGTGCGCGTCGGGTAAAGTATCATGTGTATACTATGACTCGTAAATTACGCATTTCGAATAAAGTCATTATGAGTTCGTGATTTAAAATTATTTGCTTCGACATGGAAGGTCTGGTCGTGATTTGTGCGAAACGTGCGGGTTGTCATGGACCGATCCGATCACGTTTCGTAATGGACAGTTATTTATGTGACGACGATTTGCTCAAAAGTATGCTCAAATTAATTAAGCTTTAAGTTGAGTTTAAGTTTAAGAAAAATGAGTGTTTAGTTGTAATATAAAAAAGTACTTTTTTAATAGTTATAATTTTTCTGACAGTTAAAATATAACTTTTTAAGAAGCTCACATTTGGAGCTTCTAAAAAACACTTTTACAGAGAAATTTTTCATATCAATTAATGAACCTATTTTTTAGTCCCTTTTATCTTTATGTTTTACACATAATTCCCACAATACTTATAAATACATCTTCACATTTATTTTGAGATTTATATAATATTATTTGACTTTTTTTTATGTTTTAATGTCTATTTTTGGAACTATTTTTACTTATGTTATAATTCATATAAAATATTTGGTTAGATATATTTTTATTTATGTTTCATATGATTTAAAATTATATAATAATTAATATATTGTGCTTTGTATATTGTTTAATATATTTTAAATAATTTTTATATGTATAAATAATTTTTATTTCAAAATAAAATATAACTAAAATTAAAGGTACTTTTTATTTTTATGTTGCTAAACAGTCTATTATATGAAGTTCTTTCAAAAAAATTATTTTTCAAATGACAGTCAAACAATCAACTGATTTCTTTAAAAAAAAATTCTCAAAAAAACTCTACTGATATAAGCCCATCTAAACAGACAATTAACCCGTTGCCAAATCTAGACGAAACAAGAGGGAAAACAAAGTCAATTGTCTATGCTTCAACTTGTGGCATACCAAAAAGAAAAGGCTAGTCCATAACATTTTATGATTTTACAAGTTCAACCCCGCATTTTTAGCTATTTAAACAAAATTACCTTGGCAAGTTGTTTTGATATGACTTATAGCTCATTGGATACCAACCAATGCCATTATTAAATCCTAATTATGATGTTACCAAACCCTAATCTCATGACCACACCATTCATTTTGATAAAGTCAACAAACAGCCAAATAATATAATTATAACCGAATTAATGCACAACCGATATATGTGTGAAAATAAAATTATTGATGCATTATTAAGAATTTTGGATATCGAATATTTAGAGAAATTTGTCGAGTAATAACTATAACTTTGGTCCCTTAAAAATAGTTTTTTTATTTATTATAAAAAGACGGCGTATTATTATACCTTTTTATATCTTACATATAAGATATATTCTTACTAGGATTTTTTTTATTTTTTGTCAAGTGATATTTATTAAAAATTATTTTATTAATTATAAATTAATTAGTTTTTGTAAATTGCTTTGTTTTTATTTAATAAACTTTTTAATTAAATTTTAACAAAATTTCAACGTCTAATTATAGTATCCTTATTTAATTATATTTAATAATTTTAAAATTTTCATAATAAAGATTAATTAAACGTTTAATCCTTTAATCTCTTATTTTAGGTTGTTGGATTTATGAAACAATTATTTGAATATTCCTAAACACATTGATTTAAAAATCAAGATTTCATCGTCCAAAAATACTGAGATTTGGATTAGATCTTTTAGGATTGAGCTTCTAGATTAATATTAAAAGACTCAAAACGTGAAGGGCATTTCCTGGGGTTGGAGCACCATGTTCTTGTTAGAGTATTCTCATTTAATGACACTTAATCTTATTCATATATGTAGATTTATAAGGGCTGACCTTAATGCGGAAGTACTGAATCGATTTGTTGATTGCTAATCTTTATTTTACGGTTGGCTACTAGATTCACCGATTAATTCACTTCCCAAACTTTAAGCCTTTGATAATTGCTTTTCGTGAGAAAGTATAGAGAGAGCTTCTAAGAATGTAAGGAGAGATTTTTTTTCAGATTATATAAATGTAATCATCATTTTCTCCTTTTATATGAGGACGATAATTGTTGGAAGTTACTTTTTGTGTAACTTCCAACAATATATTTATATAGACCTTATATAAATGTATATATGAGATTTAATGAAACATGACAAGAGTTAGTTAACTGAAATAGAAATTCGATCTTATGACCTTTGAAATCATTAAGAAATGAGAGGTGTCACTCAAGCAACTAATAATATAAAAGAAAAAAACTTTAACCACCCAATATTATATATATTGAAGACCGACCGCCAAGCAATATAAAAACAAATTTGATTAAATCAAAGTATATGTTATAAAACCGAAACTAAAACTTAAGAATATTTGGGAGATGAGAATTCTTCTTATATCAATTCATACTACTTTCTCTTACATCAAACCTTCTATTTATAGAACATTTCAAATACCTA
>JAOSBM010000001.1:24427538-24448155 GCA_027568955.1 Erythroxylum tenue
CAAACTCGAGACCGTCTTCCCTTTCTTCAAACCCCTAATCATTGCTCCTTATGCCTCAAAGACAATGAAACCATAGCTCATTTATTCTTTGTCTGCCCCTATTCTAAAACCGTTTGGGCATATTGCCTGTCCTATTTCCATCTTTCCCTCCCACCCCATCTAACTCTCCATTCCATTCCCTCTTGGTTGAACCATTCCCATTCTTGTAGCCTTCCTACTGTCTTCCCCATTATCCTGTCCTTAGCAGTCTACTCTCTTTAGAAAAAACGCAATGCTAGGTCTTTCAAAGATGAAGTCATGGAGGTGGACAGGTTGAGAGCTAGGGTTCTCACCCAAATTCAGGAGCAACTCAGAGTAAACACTGAGTATAGGTAAGGCTTGGGTGTTTTTTTTTTCCATTTCTCTTCTTTGCAGTTGCTTTTTTAGGTACAAAATTACCATTTGGAGAATGATGGCATAGTTGCTCACTCTGAAGCAATCCCACCACGGAGAGTCTCTTTTTGACAGGTTTTAGGCCAACCAGAGGCCAGTCCCTCCAGCAGCTCAATTACTGCGCGCATACTCTTCTTAAGGCAGCCAATATCTTTTCAGTTGATTTGTTTGGTTTGAGTGTTGGTTGTGGCTATCTGTGCTCTCAGTTGGAACCTAGCATGTTGCCCTTTGCTACTTGTTTCTGTTGATTGGTTTAGTGTTTTTAGTCCTTACTGCATTTTGAGTCTCTAGTCAAGAAGCTTGTTGTACTGCCCTTGAGTAACATTTTTCTTCTTTGGAGTTTCCTTAGCTAGGGGGTCTTGTTCTCTCCTTTGTTGTGATGAGAGTTCTCCCTCTCTCTAGCTTTGTACATACTTTGCTTTATTTTTTAATTTCATTCTCTTACTGATTTAACAAAAAAAAATGAAAGTTAAACCATTTTGGCTCTTTTGTATTAATTTAAGTAAATAGATATAATTTAATTAATTAATTAAAAATATATTAAATAAAATAATATTATTTTATTCTGTTATTTTATCATATTTTAAACTCACAAAATAAAATATTATTCAACTTGTATTGTTATTATTTTTACACATAATTAAATGAAAAAAAGGAAAATGGAATTCCAAGTCCTTCATATATTAATAAACAACAACAAATTAAAAAATTATATTAAAAATTTTTAAAATTATATCTTTCAAATAATAAATTATTACTATAAGATAAATTAATATAGTCTTAAGAACCATCTCCATAAAAAAAGACAAGAATGATGATCCTATTCAATTCAGTTGTCATATAGAGTCAATTTTACAAATTTGTTATAATCACCTTTATATTAAAATTTGTTACCATCAATAATAATTTGATTCTTATACCAAAAAAAAAGATTTAACATTAATTTTTTGTCACGGAAATAATTTAAAAATTGATATTTATATCCCAAGATTTTCAATCCAAGCATTTATTAATGGGATATAATATATATTATATACTTTTTTATTTTGAAACGGAAGAAACCACAGTTACTATCTTTTGGATATACACTGGATAAACATTCGAATTGATACAGCAGCCTACAAATTATGCCAACCAAGTACTTCACTCTAGGTAAATTCTCTATGATAAATATATAGCATTAATAGCAAAAATTTAAATCCCAAAAATTACATACCTATCACGTGGATATATGTTTAGGTGATAGCAATTTATATCTTAAAATTTTTTATTATTATTGTTATTATTACTATTATTAAATTATTGTAAATTTTAGTAAAATTTTAAAGAGACAATCAACTCCTTTAGATTTTTTACTGGGTTTGAGTTTCAACTCATTTAAAATAATTGAATAAACTCCTTGTTTTGTTTTAAATAATTATTTTTGTAATTAACTGCAATATTAATTAAATTAAAATCTCAAATTAATTTATTTAAAATATATAATTTACAAATAATTTAATATAATTAATACAAAAAATAAAAATTAATACTTGTGCACAAATTCTCTTTTACGGGAGTCTGGTCATTAATTATATGCTATATTTTTTATATTTTACAAATAAACTATTTTTACGAGGTCAATCTTTTGTCATAATTAATATAATTAATATAAGAATAATGAAAAAACTTTTCATGGACGTTATGGTCCAATTTTGGAGATCAGATCACTTATTTTGATTATAGTACTCCTATCATATTTTATTAAATCTTATTCACACATTTATGTAAACCGTATATATATACATATATATATATATATATACACGATAAGATTTAATAAAACCAGAGTTAAAACATGGAGCAAAAGATTTGACGCGGAAGTAAAGACAAATATTTAAGAAGTAAACAGTAAAACTGTAAGCACATCAACTGTCAAAACGACAGTCCAATAGGGTACTGAAACATCTGAAACAAATGGTCCCCAGTGGCTTCCATGCAATGTCAAACATATTATCTTTTACCTACGTGGCATGATGTTACTCGTCTTTGCTTTAAAGAGACAAGTGAGCTGGTTATTTTATCAATCTGTGTGATATTTTAATATTTTATTGTTTTCTTTCTTGATATGGAATGGAAGTAAGGTTGCTGCTTCTCATCTCTGAAGTCCCATCTCTGCATTGGCTCTCCGTTTCTTTATCTGCAAGTCTCTAGTCTCTATCGTTTTTTGCAGATAAGAATACCAAGCTTAGCTATGTTTCTTTGCATGTAAGTTTCCAACTTGTCATTTCTTGGCTTCATGTATTTTTTTTGGGAACTTTTTGTGTATCTAACCATGCGTTGCTTCTTAAAGCTATAATCTTTGTTTGTTTCTCTTTTCTTCAGAGTTCAATTTTTGGTTTTTGAGACATAAAGAAGGGCATGCTTCTTTGGTGAGGTGAGAAATTGGGATCCAATCTACTCCCGGTCTCTTTGTTTGTTTTTAAGTAGATTTACTGTGGGCTAGGGTTTTGTTTGTTTTTTGTTTTCTTTTCATGTTTATTGCTAATTCTGGACAATCAAGTTAAAAGGTCAAGTTTATTTTTTAAAAAAGATTCTTCTACGTGTCCTCAAATTTGATTTGGGTTGTCAAACTGTTTGAAATCTTCACAGAATGGTCTTTTGGATCTGGAATCTTGATGGCGAGGTGATGCATTGACAAAATAAGCTAAGTCTGTGTTTACTTAGTCTTCTGGGCGGCCTCAATTATGGAATTTGGAAAGCTTTCATATTCCTAGTTTATTTGGTTCTATGGTGTGAGCTTTTGTCTATGCTTTATTGGGCGTTCCTGATTTTCTTTTTTCACAAAAAAAAAGGAACGGGAAACAGTCTAAAGATTGCTAATTTGGTGTCTCCATTTCCGAAGTAAAACCAAACCACAATGATGGCTTAGGCAGGATTGTTTATGTTACTCCTTACTCTCTCTGAATTTGGGAAAGTTTCATAAGAGCATGACTCCTAGGACATGTAACTTTAGTATTACCAAAAGGTTGACTGGTGGAATTAGTACGTTGTTAAAAAAGTAATGTCAGGTGCAGTCCTTTGAAAAGGTCAAAAATTGATATGTCATTTTGTTTCTGTAATACCAAAAAGAAAAGGTGATATGCAATTTATTCAAACTTCAAAGGGAGTTAGATCAGTCTTGGTGCTTTTTCTAGTATCTAGCTACCGAGGTATGATTTACCCTTTATATCTGTATATATTGTGGTTCTGTTAAATTGTGTTGATGAGTTATGAACAAAGGTGATTAAAATTATGGCAGTAGAGAGATACCTTTTTTTCTACTGTTTATCTATGAACCACAAGGTAGATCATGTTGGTTGTTCATTGGTGCTTTAACTAAACTTTTAACTTGGCTTGTGATTGAGGTCTGAAATTTAGCCTCCAACTATTTTAGTCTGACAGTATGTGTCAGGTTCTGAATGTATTCCATTAGTATGAGTTCAGATCTTTGCGTCTTGATAGTGTTTAATAAATTTCACAAAGATTATAATACTTTTGTTCCTTCCTTCCTCAATAGGCGGACTCAATGATCTTAACAAAGCAATATCGCTGCACACATTCATCAAGTTGTCAATGCATTAAAGGGCATCTAAGTGAAGATGCGATATTTCTAGTTTTTCAACAGCTGAACTGGAACCCTAAGTTGATTGCCACTCTATCATGTGTGTGCAAGTGGTTTGATGATCTTGCCAAGCGAGTTCTATGGAAGGAGTTTTGCCGCACCAGGGCCCCTAAAATGATGCTTGACTTACAATCTGGTGGAAGCCACAGTGTTGATGGGAGTTGGAGAGCACTTGGGAAGTTGCTTATTTACTGTTCAGGATGCACCAAGGGTGGTCTGTTCAATAATATTCATGTCCCTGGTCATTTTGTTTACAGGACTCGGTTTTCTAGGACTTCAGGAAAGAGCTTTCTTTTACCACAGTGCAGAACAGATGTTTTATATGTCTCTGACCCTTGTGAGCATCTTGAACAAGGTGAAGAAGAGGAGGATTTGGGATTTTTCCGAGGGGTTTTCAAATCATTCTCAGGATCAAAGGTCAGAAGTATGCTGATTAAAAAGGGGGCTGAATTTCATCCCACAGAGGTGTGCCCTTATTGTAAGGCAAAGCTGTGGAACATGGAACAAGCCAAAATGATACCGCAGAGTGCCAGCAGGAGGTTGGGTGCCTATGAGGATTGTGTTCAGTATTATGTGTGCCTCAATGGGCATATGCTTGGAATTTGCACTCTTTTGCCTTTGTCTGATTCAGAAGAGGCTTCTGAGTTAGCATGATGGTCAAAATGAGATTGAGGTATTGTCTCAATTGTTGATTTCATTTATCTTGATCTAGTTTGAGGATTTGATTTTACTTTAGTTGTGGCCATGTTTCATGCAATTTCGTGGTGAGCTTTGGCTTCACCATTTTCCTCTTAGTCTCTGGCCCTTCTTCTCTTTGGTACTTTAATGTAATCATCTGTACACATCAGTGCACCTATTTGTACTTGTTGCATGGGCAAAATGTTTTAGATGATCACTTTCAAAACAGCTTCACCTTTTTATGAATACACTCAATTCACCTTTTCCTTTTCACCTTTCCTTTGTTTTGCATTGTCATTTTTTGGGTGTTATTTTTATCAATTATAATATGATATCACATACTTCTTTGTCATACATGCTGCATCCTTAATACTCCAGCTCACCCACTAATCTGTTTATGGAAGCAAATTTAAGTTAAACTTCCGATATGTTACTAGCATGTCACTTCCTTTTTCTATGTGTTCGATGTCCTTGTTATATTTATTTCTTAGAAGCATATTATGTGTGATCTTTCTTGTTAAGAATCTTCCACTAAATTGATATACATTATTCACATTGTTTGCAGGCATGAGTTTTGTCCATGGAGTACTCAAATCAATGTGCATGCAACCTGTGAAGGCTGTCTGGTACTTTGTAAGGCTGGAGCTGCATCACAACTTCTGAATTGTTACTTCACATTCTTGCTATGGCCAAATGTTTAATTGTGAATGGTTTGTCCATTTGCTGACCGTTCTATTTTAATAATTAAACTTACTGTGAGCATGTAATAGTGTGTACATTTTATATGCATGTCCAATACATTTATTTGGGTAATCATACAGATCAAAACAATATAATGTGTGGCAACTGAGAATGACATGCATCTACTTTGCAGAAAACATATTATTCTGAATTACATGCAGCAGTTGGAAGAACTTCCAAGGGACATGCGGCTCTGCTGAGAACTAATATTAAGATATTGAGCAGAGGTCCTTTTGATCTGATCTTGATAACATTATAAATTAACATCAAACTGGGGGTGTTCTTGTTCTGCTATCAAAGGAATACTGGAATACAAAAATAAAGTGTAATTGCCTTAAACATGCAAACCATTGGCATAATCAAGACACCATTGACATCTCTTCCCTTATAAATAAAGCATTTATAAGTAGGGATGATAAAACCGGTCTAGCCTGAAGTTAAACGGGTCAAAACCCGTTTAGTTCATAGTTGGACGGCAAAGCGAAGTAGATGTGTTATGCATTCTAAGCAAGCAAGCGTTGATCATATCTGGCAAGAAAGTTGCATTTGCTTTTGAAGTATGATTAAACAGCAATCTTTGGACAAAGATACAGGAGCTCGATGCTGTTATTAAGGCTTTAAGGGGAAAGCATGTTGTCGTCTAAAGCATATACCAACAGAAACAGGTCACTATATTTATTAAATTTGCAGCAGGAACATATTGTCTCTTCTTGAAGGAATTCCCAGTCTAAAAGATTTGAATGTGACTGATTAAACAAGAACTTTCACTACATGCCACTGCATATGGAGCTTCTACTGAACACACTAACCACCATTATGTAATGAAATCTAGAAGAATTCAACATCAGGGAAGAAGTTCCTCCAAGAAAAATTTTCAACAATCTTTAATATATTTTACTTTGCAGATTCTTCCATGTATGGAGAGTTGTTTCAACTTAACAGTCCAGCGTGACAAGGCTTGCAATTTTATGGAAAGGCTTCCACCATTGATGACCTGTGAAATGAATGAACAAATCGGAGACCATTCCATAAGAAGCCAACATTTATTTTTCTTACCAGCTGTCAACTCTTTAACTGCATGATTTAAAAAGGTCACTGAAATAAGAAAAGATCTAACTTGAAGCCAGTAATATACTGATAAGAGAAGTTTAAACGATCATAAGCAGAATTTACCCTAGTAACATCCCTTTGCAGCTGTAGGCTACAGTATTACACAGCCACATCTCTGTTTCACATGCTTTTCTAGCCTCTTCTCTGCAACACCGCAGAAAGGATACACATCTCAGTAGGGTAAGAGTGGGGCACAAAGAAAATAAATTGTCAGATTGGCAAATGACCTTTTTTCCTCCATTAGAATGATAACAATTACATTGTGTTGTAAAAGCTAATAGGACCTCATTGAAATGAATATATTCATATGCCAGTTCTTTCCCAGAGACTACTAGATACCAGGGGTGGAAAAAGGGTTTGTCTCGTCCAGCCTACCAGATCAAGTTTCAGGCTGAGTTATAGTTCGGAGTTTCAGGTTGGCCTAATTAAAAGAGCTTCAATTGGAGTGCTTGATTGATTATCAGTACCTTTTTTCAGGGAAGGTGACTGCACAACAACATGCATGGTTGTTATCCCACCTGGGATGTCACACAGTGGGCTTCTGCATTCTGCTATTGTTCTGTTATTCTCCAGAACTCTACCTGCACTTATCAACTTCACATCCTTTATCGTCCTTGGCCCATGATCCTTCTCTGGTCAATAGAAAGTATTAGTTACATTTTACTTGAGAGAGCAGTGATTGAGACAGTAATTCCTATGCTAGCTTTTGGTCACTCCAATATATCCACTCCCAAAAGGTTGGAACAAGCAATACATATGTAACTACAAGCAATATGTGCAAGTCATCATTCCATTCCTAAAAACAGACCAAAGAATCAAAATTTTAGGAACAAGAAATGCAAAAGATTTTCACTCTGAGCTAGTACAACTGACCTTGAGGCCATTGAGCTAGAATGTTTTCTTTCAAGGTTGCTACGCTTGTAGCTGCAGGAAAGGATTTGGGACCAATATCAGATCCATCAGTCAATCGAAACTTTATCTCTAGCTGCTCTTGAACACCCTCCATCTTTACAGAAGTGCAGGACTTTCAAAACCCAGATACCTGAAAACCTTCAAATGAAACTTTTCCAAAACTCTCCAAGCACCTCAATTGAATTCTCTTTCAAAGATATATACTCGCATCACATACAGACAGATCTCCTGCAGATCCTTAGCTGGGTATCTGTCATATGGAAATAGACAGATGTAAATGGGAATAACAGTCCTTTTGACCTATAAACCTGGACAAGGCAATCTGGAACCGATACAAGTATGGAAATGAAACGCTTTTTAAGTATACAGTGCTTCTCTGGAATTCAATGCAATGCAAATAAACAAGAAAAGAAGCAAACAAGATGTCAGAATTGTGCAACGCAAACATGCAAGGACAGTAAAGCTAAGATCTCTGGAAAGATCACAAGGTCACCTAATTGTCTATACTGGGTTCCTCCAAGCTCAAAGAAAGTGATCAACCTTCATAAGAAATAGTTATATCAGCAACATCTGATACAGTGCAGAGAAGAAGAATACAAAAGATCACCACTAGAAGTGAACTGGAGAACTCAAAATCCTTGGTTGGTCAGCTTCCTTGGTACTAAAATTGATCTGGATAAGTTTCTTCTTTGGCTCCAAGCCTCGTGCTTGAGAAGAAGAAGAGAAGTTAGAAAGAAGAAGCCAAGAGGGTATCAATATTGAATCATTAAAGGAGAGGAAGAGATCAAATAAATCCTCTGTGAAGCGATTGTTTTGGAGTTCCCAAAGTCTCCATACCATTGGTCAATTCTTCCATGCTTTGGCTTCTCTTGCCAATCTCCTGAGACAATGAAAATGGACAAATTTCTCCTCTGGTTTGTGCAAAAGACAGTCTTTTGACTTAATTTCCAATGCCAATAAAAAATAAAAAAACTTCGAAAGCTTACCAAAATCAGCAGCAACACATGCTTTATACTCACCATATAAAACAAAGTAATGAATTAGTAACATTGAGAAGATGTGACGAGTTTCCCAATTAGATACAAATGAGAAAAGGAGAAAAACACATCATATTTTGCTCTACTAAGCTAGTCTGTAACGAGAAAGCTTATTACCCACTTAAGCCATTCTTTATCTGCATTTAAGCTATGCCACTTCTCCAGCTAAAATATGCACAAGATGTCAGATACTTGAAGCTCATTATAATAATGGATAAGCATGTCAACCGACTCAAAGAAGAGTTTTACCCATCAAACACAATATTTTGAATGATCAAAAACTGAAGGTAGCTACACCAACTAAGGAGAGAGTCGCTATAATAGGTGGTAGATGATGTGAGCACTGACCTGAGGATCCATAGAAGTGGGGCCATATCAAGAACTACTGAAATATGACAACGTCAAATGCTTAATCTTGGTTTAATCTTGCTGATGGTGGTTGTTACCTCTTATTGTTCTTCATCTCTTACTAATTTTCTGGGATTTTCTAATAAGGAGATTCCTTGAGTTGGGAACATGGGTAATTTCAAAAAACCTTTCAGATTCTTCCTTTTAGTTTTCGGAAGAATCTCTGTATAACTTATAAGAAGAAGAAGAATCAACTAATGAGTTACATGATTATTAATAGTCTCATTTATTGAATGGAACAAAATAATAGAACAAGTGATCGATGTCAAAAGATTTCTAATCAAATTTAGGGAATGTTTTGTGATAATTAAGAATTTCTTAGGGATAAGCAAATCATCAACTTGAAAGATTAGAAATTACCAAATGTGGCTGTTGGATGCTTGAAATCCGGCAACTATCTTCTTCGCAAATTCAAAGAGTAAGAATCTATTTGCTTTGAAGATATCAACAAATGAAGCTTGTGTCTACACTTTGTGAGCATCTGTTTCAGGACTTTTAGACACTACTTTTTCTTGATCTTTTCATTTTTTAGAATCACGAAACTGGACTTTTAATCGAGAAGTTATATCTAGATAGCTGAAAATTGAATTAATCAAACTAAGGAGTTGCGTCATCAGGGAACTTCAAAGAACTTGAGTGAAGATAATTTCAGGCGTTTCATTATCTTCTTTAAATTTACGTCCTAAACCATAATTCAGATGGTTAATGACCTTCTAAGGTACTTCTATACTGAACTTAGTCGTCCCAAAGGTACTTCCTTGAGAAGGTCATGTCTTGCCCATTCCTCCATTTTTGTAATGAAGCTTCTGTGTGCAGACAGAAACTTGAGGCTGTCAGGGTTGTTAGATTTGCGCATGTTTCATAAGCCAAAACTTGACTGCTCTGCAGATAGTACCTTGGGGAAGAAGGGCCATAAATATAATTCAGTAGACTAAGCTTCGATCCAATCCAGAGCTCATTACAACGACCCCTTTTGCTCATAAGCTAATCAGAGAGGAAAAAAAAAGTAGTCCTTAGCATACAAAAGTTGTTTTCTTCTCTACGGTATGAAAGAATTATTGGACAAGAAAACAGAAACTTGGAAAGAATTTTCTGCACATGTTTTGGAATGTTCCTCGTGAATCATACAAAAGAGATATCAATATATGGCCTAAACAGTTCCCGAATTAATTGGGACAAAGCAATCTCCATTACCTACTCCTAAATTCCATCAATAGTGATATCAGTTTAACAAGGAAAAAATGGGGAGGTATGAACAAAATTGAGAAGACAATCGGGGAACAAGAGAAAAATCAAAAGAAAAAGCATTTCTGGGCCAATAGGTGAGCCCTTGCATAAAGAACTGTCCCAGCCTTCCCTTTCCTTCCATCAATTCATATGACAAATCAGCTTCGTCCATTTCCTATCTAGTGTATACTGCTTTATTTGGAAGTACTGCCAAGAAACCAGGCTAGAATGCAGCAGGAAGACCAACAATGGTATCTCGTTTCCAACCAAAAAATTGACAGATTGCTATGTTACAGATTGAAAGAATGAATCTGGTTCCTGCTAGTGATGCAGGTTCTTTGCGCTAAGTGTGACGGACAGTGATTTCTGACCAGAAAGCTGCCTCCTGGTCAAATTTCCGCTTGCCATCTGTGTGGATCTTGAGAAAAATTTAGCACAGTGAAAAAACTCAACGGCACCTGAATTACATGTGCCTATTGCCATCCCAACTATAGCTTCTTACTCCTGAAATTGAACGACTATGACTCCAGTATGTGGCAGTTCCTAACAAAGTCACTAGAGTAGTTCACATATTTGGTCCAAAATGGCCGGAGATGATCAAAGCCGATCTGCAACCATGGTTTTGACTGGCCATTGTAGTGGATGACAGCAGCCTTTTTTACACTCTCAATGTTAGTCTTATTCTGATAGCCCAATCCAAGCATATGCCATGATGGATCAATTGGGTGAACATGACCCTTAAATGCAATCAAAGCTGGAGGTAAAGTCCCAAGTTTCCACATCGTCAGATTTGACTTGAGATTCTGTAGGAGAGAGAAAAAAAAAAAACAGGACGGAAACTTAGAACCTTGGCAATAATGTTGCGGTAATCGTTTCAAGCAGCTAGCAGAAGCATGTATTGGTACTCAAGTAATACTCCAGTGTAGTGGCTGTCCTTTTCTGACCTTGCATAATCATTTAAATTTCTCTAGCTCCACAGTTCAATGGAAAATAAATTCCTTTCAATTCAATTTTAGTGATATGATCGGAACTCCTTTCACCCTCACATGCTTCTTATACCCTTTACTTTCATACATATAATAAACAGGAAAAGTCGTGTAATCACACATATAATCAAACAGGGTGACAAGTGTAAGGACCAAGAAAATAAACTTTTTGTTAAAGTCATTGCTAAGCGCAGAACATCAAGAGAAGCATATAACCTAAAGACATTATCGGATTCACAATGGAGGGAAAGAGATTGTGCAAATGGAAACTCGTATAGACAATCCAGTCGATAAGGAAGAAGATACTCCATTTCATAAATCAACTAGTTACTATTCCAGTTCAGCCTTTCATATAATTGAGACACAGAAAACATGGACAGAAGAAGGCATAAGAAGTATGCAGACCAGCGGGAATATAGTAAAAGGGCTTACTTCTTTCAGCCAAGAATGGTAAGTTTCTCTTATATTTGTCCTCCTCCATGCACGAAGATCAAATATATTCATCCCATATGCCCATGCACATTCATTTGGGTCCAAATTCTTCTGTATGAGGGGATGGGAAAAATTGAAGTAGTTCCTGAAATGCTTAGACATAACCCAATCATCTTCACCTTTACAAGTTTCTACAGCTCCATTAACCTTTCCCTCAAGGTCAATGTACCAAAGTGGAGACAAATCACGCTGAATTACTACATCATCGTCTAAGAAAACCACCTTGTCGAGGTTTGGGAAAAGCTGTTCAACATGTCAAGCAAGAATAAGAGGCTGAAGGAAGAAATGAAAATGCAATATTATTAAAAAAATTCAGTGAAAAGTAATTGAAAATAATGCAAAAGTACATACAAGTCAGAAAACAATGCCAAAGCACAAAAGAACGCAAGCAGTAAGTACTTCCTATCATCTAGATGTAGATTGTATCAAAATATTATTAACTTAAAAAAATCATTAAGGTCTGCTCATATCCGTCTTTTTTTATTTAACTAATATTCATTTTTGCTAGACTTTGTATCCTATCAGAATGATAGACTCCAATGATTTCAGCGTTGTGGGAAAAAATCCGGCTAACTGTGAGGCAGAAACCTGCAATTCACATTATTTCTGGGAGCAAATGGACCAGTCCTTGAAAAACAGCATCTCAAATATCAAGCAGTCTGTTTTCCATTTTTCTTTTTTTTTTTTGTTTGCATGCGATATTCTTTACCATCTGCCACTTGTTCCCTACTCTTACCACAAACAAATGAAACCAAAGTTGACTAAAGGAATGAATCTTCATAATTGATTACCTCAGGTAAGTATATGCGTAGATGGTTGAGTAAGGAAATATATTTTGGACTTCTAGCCTGCAATTTTGAAGCAAAAGTTCGCGGAGTTGTATCACTTAGATTTGTTCCTGCAAGGTGATTCCCATGATAATAATTCCTAATGCCATTGTGGTTCTCTACAGCTTCAAGGACAGGAACATTCTCTCTAGTCAACCAGTCAAACTGGTGAACACCCCTCACCTCAATAATTGCAGGAGAGACCGGGTTTAGCGCAAACCATGAGTGCATACCCGCATAAGTTTTCTTGTCCGTGATGACATGAAAAACTATCTTTTCAGGATGCAGAGATGACTGGACAGCAGAAGTGACAACAACTGAAGCAGCCAAAATGTTATCAGTTGACAGGACAAGATGATGGTAAGAGTTGTCTGAAAGTAAGGGAAGTAATTCTGGAGAAGGTAGCTGTTTGCGTGCATGGGCATTAGAAGAATATTCATCAGTCAAGCGAAGAGAGAGACAGTGGATGCCTTTTGGAATGGAACTTGCAGCAAAGTGTTTGTTCATCAGCTCAGAAAACTTAGACTCCCTAATTTCTCTTTCAAATTTCTCCATCTGTTCAGAAAAAAGGATGTCAATTAGTACCAAATTATGGCTCCAACCCTCCATTGATAATTTCCTTCTTATTACTTTCACTAGGGAAATAACCACATTCTTCACATACACGTTTGTCATGCTTTGAAGAATGGAAAACAACTATGGCGCATTAAAATATTTCATGAGACAGATATTAAGAAGCTCAAACTTTGTGCAAAACAATGAAGTTCATTCTAAATAACAAATTTTCAGTTAATTACAATCTTAGGAAAGCACCTAAATTTTAAATACAAGTAACATGACGGAGAAAAAATGGAGGTGTAAGAAGGATAAATACTATCCTTGATGCATACACATAGAAGTGACCCCGCAATTGCATAAATATACAACTCCACTAACCAGGACAGGGATTTTTATTCCTATATCTAAAGAGAAAGAAGATCCTAACTGGATCAAAACAATTTGAAATTTTGAGTACATCAGGGTCTACATACAAAACAGGAGTTGTAAAAACACATGATACGCTTGCTTCAAGAGAAAGGAAAAGGAAGAAGATAATGCAAAGTTGTGATTTAACCTGTAATTTTTCCAGCTGAAGAACCTAACGTGCCCTGACCAAAAGAGATGCAATGAATGTAAGCTAAAATGTAAGTATCATCTATTTAACTGCAACGATTTTCCAGTCTATTTTGATAGTATGTCTCTCTAAAGTGAAAATGGAATTCATGATTTCTTTTTTCCTTTCCATTCAGAAAATCCGTAGCCGCTTTAGTGTTCTACATTAAGGATTAAATCCCTGGAGTAACTTGACAATGGGAAACAAAAAAAAAAGGAATTTGGAAGAATGTGACTCAAAAAGAAAGAAGGCAAAATTCATAGCCTAATCTGATCAAAGAACCTTACACTGTCCTTGAACAGCTAGCTCTTAAACCTTGAAAATTTGACATGTTACACCTTGCACCACTGATAAGGAATCTGCTACTCTTGTGTACATAAAAGCAGGCACCAATATGGCATGAACAACAAAAGCCAACCATCCTAAATATCTTCAATTTTTGTAAGCAAACAATCTGTCAGGAGAAGAGAGGGGCACTCAAAGTCCCAATGTAATGGTATCTCCTAGATTCCAACAAAACAGGATAACAGGACTTATGATGGCTTGGATCTAGGCTAAGGTTTCATTCATTTTTGGCATGGCCGGCACTTCTCAGCATATTATTAGAAGACCTAAAATATTAAAGCACTGAGCATATCTGTTCTTAATATTCCTACTCTTGAGAGCTCCAAAAACGGTGCCTTTCCTTTTCCTTTTCAAAAATAGCAATCCCCATTATTAGATATATAACCCAATGGTCTTTGAATCAACATACAAGTATAAAACTCTAGAAAAAAGGTTTTGAATTATGAAAAAGGATGAAAACTTGAAAGAATGTGACTCAAAGAGAAAGAAGGAAAAATTCATAGCCTAATCTGATGAAAGAACCTTACACTGTCCTTGAACAGCTAGCTCTTAAACCTCAAAATTTTGACATGTTACAACTTGCACCACCGATAAGGAATCTACTACTCTTGTGTACATAAAAGCAGACACCAATATGGCATGAACAACAAAATCCAACCATATTAAATATCTTCAATTTTTGTAAACAAAAAATCTGGCAGGAGAAGAGAGGGCCACTCAAAGTCCCAATGTAATGGTATCTCCTAGATTCCAACAAAACAGGATAACAGGACATATGATGGCTTGGATCTAGGCTAAGGTTTCATTCATTTTTGGCATGACCTGCACCTCTCAGCATATTATTTGAAGACCTAAAATATTTAAAGCATTGAGCATATCTGTTCTTAATCTTCCTACTCTTGAGAGCTCCAAAAATGATGCCTTTCCTTTTCCTTTTCAAAAATAGCAATCCCCACTATTAGATATATAACCCAATTGTCTGTGAATCAACATACAAGTATAAAACACTAGAAACAAGGTTTTGAATTATGAAAAAGGCTGAAAACTTTTGATCTCCCCACAAATGGTAGCATAGGAAAAACAAACAATAGTACAGATATTGAAGGCTTCAGATCTAAAGAAAATAAATTTTCAACCCATTCCACTGCACGAGGTATATCTAGAAACAACTATGCCCAAAAAAAAATTCAAACCATTCCACTGCACAAGGTATGTCTAGAAACAACTACGCCCATGTTTGAAAGGACATACCATGCCCCTCAACAGTAAAGCAAATGTCTTTGCATCGTATTTCTTGTTCTTCATCTCAGAAACAAGCTGATTAAAAGAATCAGGGAGCTCTAGACCATCTGAAATTTTCTGGGTGTTTGCTTGATAAAGTATCTCATATAGCTCAGTAACCAGCCTCTGCTGCATTATCACCACATGAAAAGGATTCAGCTATATGTGCCCCAAACAATCATTGGCCAATGAACAATCAAAGCACAATTGTCACTTAATTGACCAAATTTTGATTAAAGGAAGGAAAGAATGCCTTTACCCCTGAATTATCACCAATTCGAAGAATCCCTGGTCCCCCTTTCCTACCAAGACAAACTGTAACAAAAAGAAAAAAATAAGTGACAAGTTCAAGAGAAACATAGTATATGCATTTGCCAAGTTATCTAGATCACAATCTAGTAATCTAGTTTCACTTCAAACCCATATTTAGTAATTCCAAAATTCTCATAATGTATATGAAAACCTTACAAGGCATTCTAATAATGCACACCAGCAGATTTATAACCAAAAGTTTTTGAAAGACAACTTACAAATGAGAGAAACTGTATCTGCAAATTTACCATAAACAAGTATCTATAAGTCTGTCTTTACTACGAGAAGCACATTATAAGTTTGTTATTGCACTCGAAACTAAGAATTAGCACGTAATAATATGTAAGTCTTCACGAAATTCATGATCCCCCAACACGTAAAGATTAACCAGTTTAAGCAATCATGATCGTCATTTTAAACAAAAATTGGCATCTGTCATATGTCAACACAGCAAGTCTAAGAATTATTCCTGTAATAGCAAAACAAAATGAATCAAATTTAAGTCTCATGAATTCAGAGCAAATGATTGCAGTTCACATATACACACAACTGCATAACACGTGCCACAGAAAGAGAAGCATTGTAAGAGTAACACGTTAACGTCTGCAGAAATGCAATAGAAAATGAGATAATTAAGATCAAACCATCACACATCTGTCATATGTCAATACAGTCAGATACATATTTCTGTAAAAAGCATGCACATCCAGAAATGACACATACGAAAATCATAATTTGGGATTGGAAGACAAATGTATGATAAAAACGATCCACCAAATGGAATCAAGATCCATCCATTGGGTAACCATCACAATTCAATAAATTACTCATGTTACATCCAAAGATGGGTCCAATCAAGAACCAAGAAAAGGAGTTTGAAAGGAAAGAAGAAAAAAGGTACCAAGTGAGGAACACTTGTTGACACCTTCAAGCGTAACAATAGCAGTAAGACTGAAGATAAAAGGCAACAAGACAGCAAGAATGAGGATGGTGTGGAAAAGGGTCCGATAAGAGATGTGGCGAGCTGCGACCTTGATCTTCATCAAATCAATAAACCCATTGCTGCTGCTGCTCGATATTGTGATGCTTCTCATGCTAGGAGAGATGTGAAGCTGCATATTCCTTTTCTATGCAGCCCCACCACCACTTTCCTAGCAGCAGCACCCCCACAGCGATAAAATCTCAGCTCTTTCACTATTCTCAATCCCAAAAATGTCACAACCAACATCAGATCCAAGACTATGCTTATTCAATCTTTTTATCTCTTGCCCTCTAATCAATTGAGATCCACTTACAAGATTGCAGCTTTTCTGGGTTTTCTTGCCACTTTTAACGCTAGCTCTTTCTCTTTGCCTCCCTGGTCTTCTCAAAGACCGCATTGGCAGTTGTACAACAGCTATCTCTTAAAAGATCCTTCCTTTTACCTACAAAATGGCAAGAAATCCTGATTCCAATGCCAAGAAATCAACGATCACTCAAAAGGGATTCATGGGTTCACTTTCTTTTTTCCTTTTCCTTGACCAATGGATCAAAGAAAGCAAGACGCGCACAGAGGAAGATGCAGGGTGGAAGAGAGAGAAAGGTGGTTCTGTTTTTGTTACTTGCCCTTTTCTTTTTTTATTTTTTTGGGCTCGTGCGATCTAATTTCCTAAAAAAAAACAATATTTTTTATTAGACAAATCTAATAATAACTAATGAATTTTGGAAATTAAAAGGAATTTTATTATTTTATTTTAGTCAAATAATTGATTTGGTGATAGAGAAAAGGAAGAGCCTTTTAAACCTAAATTTGGATGTCTCCTATGTTTATGGATAGAGCTTTGGCTTTAAGCTTGTGATTATGAGGACACCATTATACTTGAATTTTGTTAATTTTAGTTAAACCAAAACCAAGTTAATGAAATTTATTTAACTTAATTCAAAAATTATCAAACTTGATTTAAAATTTTCAAAGTTCGAAGTAAACTCGAGTTTTGAATTATTCGAGTTTGATTTTTCTAAACTCGGTTAAAAAAATAAAAATCATTATCAGGCTTAATTATAATCATTCATTAATTACGTGATTATAGTAAATCATGTGATTTTATTTAAAGGAATATGTGAAATATCTTTAAGACATTAGGCTCTTACTTAGGAATTAGGATTAATTTAGTTTGTGTGTATTAGTCAAAAAGTGATGTACTAAAAGCAAATTGTTTAAAAAGTAATGAAATAATAAAATATAGTTTTCCCTTTGTTTATTATTTTTTGTTTTTATTTTTTAACAAGTATAATAATTTCACATAAATTTGAAAATTAATATGAATTATTTTCCCAAAAAATTAAAATTTTGGTGATTATATATATATGTGTGTGTGTGTGTGTATATTTTCAATAATATAAGTTATTTATAAAATGATAAATCACTTTTTGTATTTAAATATAATAATATATATTAATTACAAATTAAAAAATTGTTACTTGTTATAAATATATTCTAAAATTAATTATATTACAAAACACAGAAGATATTTTTTGAAGAATTGAGGCAAATTATAAATTTATAAAATTTTAATTTAAAATATAACTATTTTTATTAAATTTAAATCTAATTTATTTAATTTTAAATGTTTAACTTAAAATAATTTATTTAATTTAATTAATAGAAATTACAAAATGGTATAAACCAAACTGCCGAGTGTTAACACCGACACCCAAAAATCGTTAGGAGACGTGTTATCTTAGTTATGCCAATTACGTGTTGCTCATGGCATGACATGACGTGAGAAGAATTTAAGCTTCTGAAAGGTCAAAGCAAAGACGTATAAGGATGGGACTAGTGCTCTTGCACATGCCAAATGCTGGGGTTAGATAATTCTGTTTCAATTATTCAGATATTATCTTATTTTATTAAAATTCATCCATGCACTAGAAATTGTATAAACTTGTGAATCAAAATTAAGTAACCGTTTGGATAGAATTTTAAGAGTTTAATAATTGCATTTATGCACGCAAAAGTTTTTTTTAAAATATATTTTTTGGTGTAAAATAAAAAATACTTTTTTAATAAATATGACTTTTTGATAATTAAAATATGATTTTTTAAGAAGTTCAAATTTGGAGTCTCTAAAAAAGTCTCTCAGATGACTTTTAATTTTTTAGATCAATGAATGAACCTATTTTTCAATCATTTTTGCCCTTATATTTTACACATAATTCTCACAATACTCACAAACTCATCTTTACGTTTATCTTGCAAACTCAACTTCTCTAATATCTTGCACAGTTGTTTTGTATACTTAAAATATTATTTATATACATAAATAATTTTTATTACAAAATAAAATATATGATTAAATTTAAAAGTACCTTTTATTTTTATGTTACCAAACAGTTTACTGTATAAATTTTTTTCAAAAAGGCTCTTTTTCAAATTACAGTTAAACAACCCAACTAGATAAGTTGTTGTTCTAATTCTAAAACACCGAAATTTTGAATTCTAAGAAAGGGAAGTTATAATTCACTTAGTATGATCTTAAGTTTGAAGAAAATAATAATTAAAAGTGAAGATAAGCTATAATTTGTAACTATCATTTAAATTAAACTTATTATTTAATTTTGAGTTATTGATTTATCAAATAATTTATTTGTAATATATAATTTGAAGATTTTAAATACATTTAGTAATTTAAGTCATACACATTTAAAGTATAGCAGTTAAGAATTATTCCTATATATATTACAAATATATATATATATATACATTCACTAATATAATCTCAATTTTGAAGAAAATAATTAATTAAAAGTGAAGATAAGCCATAATTTATTTGTTTTTTCATTTTAACTAATTTTATATATCGAAATAATTCTTAAGTGCTATACTTTAAATGTGTATAACTTGAATTATTAAATGTATTTAAAAATTTGTAAATTATATATAACAAATAAATTATTCGATAAATCAATAATTCAAAATTAAACAATAATTTTAATTTAAATGAGCTTGACGCAACTTAAATACTAACTAAAAATTGTGATTTCGAGCTCGACAAATCTCTTATAAAAGAGAAGACAACGACGACAACAACAATACTGTAAAAATTTCACTAAAATATAAAATCTTAAGAGGTTCAGTAGTACACAATTTTACTCTAGAGATGTTATTTCCAATAAGACAAACCGATTCAAGCTTTTCCAACAAAGTCTTTCACATCTAATTAAAATTCTTTTTTATATTAATTATTTATATCAATTAAATTTTATTTATAATTTATAAATTATTTGTTGATATTTACAAATAATGTAATTAATATTAGAGATGATAATCATAAAAGCAACTAAAACAATAACTTTTAAGTTTTTTCTTACATAATTTAATGTGTGAAAGAATAATTTAAATAATATTAACTTTAATAGTTACGAGGTGTTAAGGAATTTAGGACATAAGCCTTGTACCTTCCAATAACGGACCATATAATTAGGATGCATGACAATGTTTCGTGTGGGATTTAGGCTAAATTTTTGGTCGAGTTCAAAATGAAAAAGCTTCTTGTCAAGATGTTGACATGGTAGTATTCAGGTAAATTCAGATTGTTTGTCTCACTTACATTTATAGAGAAGGAAACTTTGCTGCTGACTCCCTTTTTCACCTTGCTTTTGATTTTTCTCTTAACTTTCATATTTTCGTACAAGTCCCCCTAATGTTGGTAGATGGATTGATCATAGTTTAATAGGAGTTTCTTATATTATGTAATTTTCTGCTTTTGTAAGCTTTACTCACTTTTTTCTTTTAAAAAAAGCTCAAGCCGAACCAATATATAGTTTTGCATTTTTTTGTGGTATAGTCAAAGTTAAATTTGATTATGCTTATTTCAGTTCCAATCATACTCTAATTGAAGTTTTTAATATTTTGGCACTTGGAATAGGGATTGATAATTCTTGAAAAGGCACACGTTTGACATGAGGTTCTAACTCGAACTTGATTAAACTCCAAAATTTTAGATTTAATTTGAGCATAATTGATGTGTTATATCAAAAAATAATGTCATTTT
>JAOSBM010000001.1:24802698-24820489 GCA_027568955.1 Erythroxylum tenue
AATTTCGACCAGATCTGGAAATTTCGAACTTCTTGCCATATTTGTCCTCTTTTTGATCCATTTTCGTCTTTACGGCACTGAAAACCATCTGTGGACATTTAACAATTAATTCCATCAATTTATGAACACCAATTTCGTAAATCAATCAAAATTAAGTCTAACACATATGCATTTAAAATGACTTAACACCTTGTATGTCATCTATACGGCCATCTACATTATTGTGTATATCTTCATTTTTTACACATTCCTTCACACGGTTACAGAGACTTACACGGTTGATCTACACAATCGCATAAATCAAGGATATAGACATGTAAGACTCTATACGGCTATGTATCTCTCCAAATGAATTTTTTTCCATGTTATCTTCATTTGTTGGTTATTCCTACGATCTATAAAGACATGTACAATTACCAAAAGTCTCAAAATAAAACTGAACACTCAACATCGACTTCGCACTACCATAATATATTCCCGCATAATGTGTAACAGAATGTTATATTCAAGAAATCGTTTGGTCAGCTTAGATAAGATCATTAACTGATCTTTTTTTTAGGAATAATATTACTCAAAAAGCTAAAAATCTACAATATACAAGCCTAAAAAGGAACAAAAACGAGATACAATCAAAGAGAGCCTTTAGCAAAAGATCTCTGTCAAAAACCACCCAAAATTAACCCCCTACCTACAGATGCCAACGCCTACGCATAGCCAAACTCAAATCAAGTTGTTTCCCAGATGCAATAAGAACTTCTCGGATAGCATTAATTATATTATCAGCTAATTCATACTTCGGCCTCTCCAGATGCCTATAAATCCTCCGATTACGCTCCCGCCAAATATGGTATAGTACCATCTGAAAGGAAGTCCGAACAATGAGATCCTCAGAGCGCCCTGCTCGAGTTTCCCCAATTAAGTGATCTAGAACGTCACTCCAACCATAAGAGGGAGGAAATAACTCAATCAAATGCACAATTCGGCTCCAAATCGTTCTGGAATATTCACAGTCAAAAAACATATGGTCCCGACACTCCGCCACTTGATTACACAGAACACAAAGAGGATCAAAGTCTCCAAACCATTTGTCCTTTGTACTCAACATGTTTTTGATCGCCAACTAAACTATAAACGCGGCACGTGGACTGGCAACCTGGTGCCAAACTACATCTGCCCTACTAACCTCCGCTAGCCTCCCTATACCAACATCATGAGCTGATTTAATTGAGAAAACATCACTGTGGTTAACAGACCACACCTGCTTATCCTGCTACTGCCCGAACGCAATACCATGGATGTAGTGATCTATGGTATGATCGAAACGACAATTTGGCCTTTGTGCTCACCATCGGACCACCCATGCCACTGATGCCTCTTTGGGAAGTCGAGATCGAAAGCCAAACAAGTTAGGTCTCAACCAAAGAGGACTAAGACCATGCCAATTATCAAACCAAAAGCTTACCTCATCTCCGTGCCCAATATGCCACTGAATAAACGGGTAAATCGTCTCACGGAAATTCAACATACTTTTGAATATCCATGAGTAATCAACTCTCAATGGGATATGCCAAAAACTAATACCATTAAGGCGATACGTCTGCACCCACTGAACCTACAAGGCTTCCCGATCAGCAAATAGCCGCTAAATACGCTTCATCATCAGCACTCGTTGCATCTGGGATATAGATATAATTCCTAAACCCCCTTGCTTCTTGGGCACCACAATTTCGCTCTACTTGACCTTGGCCCCTTTACAATTACCATGCTTACCTGTCCAAAGGAAGGCTTTCAAAATACGCTCCATTTCTTTTTATTCTTCTTGCCAGCTTCTAAGCATATCAAGAGATTTATGCATGATATGCAACTTTGATGCTGTAATAACATAAAGTTAGTGTAATAAATACAATACCCTTGTAGGTTTGAGTTTCACTTATCTAATAATAAACAAGTGTACAAATTTCACTTATCAGAAGATAAAAAAGTGTACTTATTATCGATTTTAAGATTGTTTATTCAAGATGTTTTAAATTTTAATAAATTTCAATTGACCTTTCTTACCTTTCCATACATTAATTACTTTCGTGATATCGACTTTTTGTCGCATAAAGCCAGCGGCTGACAGTTGTATCAATACGAATGCTTTTCATTAATAGTGGTAGAAAGTATGATTGATAAAATTTGTTTGGGTATACTCCAATTAAAAATTAATAGATTAGATTTAAATTAATTAAATTTTAAATTAGGATATTAAATTTCATATGGCTGAACTGATTAATATTCTTTTGTTTATATCTTTAAAAAAAGTTTTCACCAACTTGTATTTCACATCTTACTCATCATCTTCAATCTTTGTTCGATCATAGCGATTAGCATATCTAATCACAGGGAAGAGGGAACGGTGACATTATATAAAATTTAAGGCTTCAGCGTGCAAGACAGATTGTACGAGGAGTAGCTCCAAAAGAATGGCCGACATTGCAGGCCAACTGCGCAACCCCAGTAATTGAGTAACATGTGGACGACATCAAGGATGCATTTATCATGTCCTCCTTCCTTTCGGAGCTATTGACACATTACCATATATCCAAACAAAGCTTTGCCAGTTGCAGACAAAGTAGCTCTTAAGATAAGACACAGGACAATGAAGAGTTTCTGTCACTTAGCTTTACCAGTGATTGCGTTGCTGATGCTGCTCGTGAGCACAAGCGATCGCTACTCTGGCACGGCTGCCGCGGGTGGTGTTGTTAGCCCATTGAACATTAATAGAAGCAACACCGACGTGGTCTCCATAGCTGAGTCCGACTTGGAGTCGGAGTTTATGATGGATTCGGAGATTACCAGAAGGCTTGCCCGGGCTGTCGCGGGAAGATCCTACGGCAATCTCAGGCGAGGACCTAATTATAACTGTGGTAGAGCTCAACGCTACTGCCTACCTGGTAGAAATCGTCCATCTCCAAAGGAAAAGTACAGCCCCTACAAACGCAGGTGAAATCATTGAACCACCGGAGTTCCATCCCAGAATAAGATCAGTTCCAAAGTGAATTTGTTGTTGTTGTTGTTGGTTTTCTTTTTCTTTTTTCGTTTCTTAAGGAAATGTTGGAACTAATATCCCATGTTGTTGTTAAACTAAAAAGTGAACTATGGATCTTGCAGCTTCTGATACTGTGTTTTTGAGGACTTTCTCCAATTTCCTCCTCCGAATAGTCTCTTTACTTTCCTCTTCGCTCAATCGAACCCACCACCATTGATATGTTTCTGTTTCTTCTTTAATAAGTAGAACTCCATTGAAAAGGGTTTTTCAGGGCTACATATTTAAGTATGGAAGTCTATTGATATAGAACCAATATGTGTCGGTCTAAATTATGGAGCAAAATTGCAGTGCATCTTGTTCTTGAGTTAATTATTGTAATTTTTCATAATTATAATAATATTTCTGATAATTTTAATCACAACTATCTATAATTATTGCAATAATTCGTAATAAAACTACTCCCTCCGATTCATAATAAGTGTTGTTTTAGAGAGATTTTAATTATTCAAAATAAGTGTCGTGACTTTTTATGCTTATTTATAATTTTACTTTCAAAATTACCATTTAATTTCTCTCACATCTTAATTACACATATTATATTTTTAAGGCACTTTAACATGTAATTAATAAAGGTATATCAGATATTTCATAAACTTTCTTAATAAGTGTGCATGCCTCTAAAACGACGCTTATTATGAATCGGAGGGAGTATAACATATAATTTCATATTTTAGAATATCAAAATTAAATATTAAATAAGTGAAATTTGTTATAATTTTAATCTGATTTATTAAATTTTTATGTATATTCTGGGTGTCCAGGGTAAGCCTGTTGGCTTGGGGTAGTTCTGTTTTGCCTTTTTGATCAATGTTTTGCGTATTTTCTTTTTGAGTATTACTTTCAAATCCAAAAAAAAGGGCTTTTTTTTCTTTTCTTTTAGGCTTACTAATAAATAGAAATACAGAAGTTATTTTGGAGAAAATGTGAAAAATATACCTTCCAATAATATTATATGAGGAAAATTTTCAACTAACTAGGAAGTCAATTGAGCATGCAATTTAAAATCTCAATATGTACTGTTATATCCCCCAAGAGTTCAATCAGAAGATGTGTGATTATATCTAATATTTAAAAAAATGAAGTTAAATTTCTCTTTAATTTAAATTCGAGAGTTTGTTAAATAAAAATTAATTAGTTTATTTCGATTTATAAAATCGATTAGTTTATAAAAATCGATCTATTAATTAATAAAATGATTGATTTTTAACAACAAAGATTATTAAAGTAAATCAGATAAAAAAGTTGAAAATTAAATTGAAAAATTAACCGATTCAAAATTTTTACAACCAAATCATCTGTTTAAATTTTTTAATAAAAATTATATCAAATACTTATTATCGCTAACAAATTTTCAAATGAAATTTTAATTTAAATTGGAAATGAATAATCAATTTGGAAAATATTAAAGATTTAGCAAACTGAATTATTTGAAGGATCATACTGTATGAGAAAGTGATGACTTTTGACTTAAAAAACTTTCTAGTAGTTCAAAATTTTCAGAAAATATAATGTTTTTATATAAATCAATTGGAAGCATACTATATTCTTTTTAAATCATAATAAAATATGATTTTGTTAGTTGCATGTAATTATTGTTATTTATTAAATAATTTTTAAAGTTTTAAGATTATACAATAATCTTTAAACTACACGAATCAAGTGATTTATTATTTTTTGGATAATTAAATTTTGGATTATTTTTCTTCTAATGATTACAGAGAGAACGAATTTTCGAAGGTAGAAAATACTTTCTTATTATACACTGCTTATTATTAATTTTGACATTATTTGATAATTTAACTTTTAAAACAATGTCAATTAGCTTCAAATTTTAATCAACATGGTATAGAATATCTTGATTTGATTGGAATAATATCTGATAAAAAATTGTATGAAAGATAGAATTCTGTCTTGTAAAGTCTCCTAATTATGATAGAACTCTATATTGTTTGGCCTACCTTTGCATCACGTGACAATTGGGCTGAAGGGATTGTTGCTGTGATTTTTTTCTTGGTATGATTGTTAACGTATTTTGCGTGTGGAGCTGGTTCTCCATTGAGGGTTCTACGCCTGCGTATGTGTGCTGCTTTTTTCTTGGTTGTGCGTGGTGTGAAGGTTTCTATGTCTTGATTTTTTTGTACTACTACGCTAAAGAGTTCTTAGTGGAAGACATGTTGGCTTGATTTTAAGATCACGTTTTGACCACGGTGATCACTGTGTTTTTCTCCTTTTTGCAATACACATGATAATGATTTTGTTAGACTTTTTTCTTGCGTGTGAAGTTGATGCGTGTGTGAAGAAATTTTGAGAAAGTCGAAGGTGGAAAGAATTAGTGAGTTGTAGATTTTTTGATGGTTTATGCGTGATTCCTTCTCCACATTGCTTTTGGTTTGGTCTTTGTCTTGTCTGGATTTATCGCAGTGGTTGTTTGCGTGAGTTATCGTACTTAGCATCTTCATCCTATATCTGTGAATTAATATTGGTATTTGCGTGAATTAACCCATAATTTGTGATGACAACTTTTAGACAGTGGAATTGAATCAGTAAAGAAGTTGTTTTTTCTGTTCTTTCTCAAGTGTTCTCATTTAGGTTGAATTTTGTTTAACCACTTGAGTTATTTATTTAGCATTCTTTTGTTATAATATTGTTGAGAAAAATTCTTTGTTGAAGTTAGTACGAGACAGTCGTATTATTGGATGTGAAATTCTTTCACGAGTACTGAAAACGAGAGATAGTGTCAAGGATTGAGTAGTGTCGATTCAATAAAGCCTTGTATAAAATTATTGTCATGAGTGAAAGAATTAATTTGAGCGAGAGACTCGCAGACGTAGCTAACAAATCTCAATTTTTTATTTTTGATATTTTTAATTTTTCTGATTTTTGTGTTCGTAATAAACGAATCGAAAATTTGCGGAACAATCACCTTTCGATTTTTTTTTCATATCTGCTCCAGAACATTTTTTTTAATGATAATCTGTGGGCTCATGAAATATAATAAGCGGACAATCCACATTGTGGCTGATGCAGCCCTTGACAAGGACATCCACGTTATTTGACGTTGCTTGCTTGTTTGTGGACCTATCTTCTTCTTCTCCGTTTAATAAAATATCTTTATGAACACTTATGACAAAATAAAGAGCTAAGCTATTTTTATATTAATTTTTAAAAATAAAATTCTGCCAATTTTTTAAATAATAAAAATATTATTTTATATTATTTTTTGAAAATCAAATTCTGCTAATATTAATTAAAAATATTATTTTTAATTAATATTAGCAGAATTTGATTTTCAAAAAATAATATAAAAATAGCTTATCTCTTTATTTGTCAGAAGTGTTCGTAAAGATATTTTATTGAACGGAGAAGAAAGGTCCACAAACAGGCAAGTAACGTCAAATAACGTGGATATCTTTGTCAAGATTAAAAATATAAAATAATGTCCTTATTTGATTAAGCCTACCCGTTTTGTTTAAAAAAATTAAGTCGTAAGTTGATTTAAGTTTAAGACTAAACCATGATAGATTTATTAAAAATGTCTGAATTTAAATTTATGGGTCAATTCATTATCATCGCTACTCCTTTAAAATATAATTTGATAGTTCAAAACGATTTATTTAATAAAAAAGATATTGACGTATAATTTCTCTTTTTTTAAAATACATCTTATCTTGTTTTCAATATAATAATGTGATATATTATATTTTAAAAAGATCGAAATTCAATTCAATTTTCCTCAATTTATTTTTATTTAAAAATTTGAAAATGTTTTATATACTATTTATTAATAAAGTATCAATAAAAATATTTTTGTTAAAATAAATAATTTAAAAATTATTATTTATGAACTTATTTTTATTTTATATATTTTTAATTATTAAATCAAAATTTATTTGAAATTTATATATTTTAAAAATATTTTTTAAATTTAATCATATTTATTAATAATTATTAAAATAATTTTATAAATTAAATTAAAATTCTGATTTTTTTATTATAATTTTTGAAGACAAAGTTAAAAATATCCAGTATAATTGTACAATATGACAATAAACTATTTTATAATTTTAAAAAAAATTTAAAAATTATTTTATAAATTTAAAAAATTACCATTTAGTATTAACTAATATCAGTTATTCGTAAAATCCGTAGAAATGGTAATTCAGACCAATTTGTTGATCCAAGCCCTTTAAAGCAAAATGATATTGTTGTACTGAAAGCGACATTATTTTATATTTATAATTAAAAACTTTGGTCAAGCCTAGTCGGGATTGGCTACCTGCTACCTCAAAGTCTGATCGGACATTAGGGCTAGGCCGTTCGATTGCCTCCCCTTACTAAAATGTATTGTTGCTTTGATAGTGTTTAAGCTTTGTTGGAGCTTTCACATTTTTCTATAATACCAAACCAAATTTAAGGACATGCATCAGAAAATTCCTTTTGAAAGAGAGTAAGTAAGATATTAAGTAATCTGTAATTTGTGTTCGTTATTTTATAAAATAGTTATTGAATCCATTAAATTTAAAAGAAAAAACAATAGATTAAAAAATTAAATAGAATTATAATTTCTCTTTTTAAAACTCATTCAGAATTGAACTTATAAAGTTAGAATAAGAAAAGGAATAATTTAATCATAAAAATTAGGACTAAATACAATAAAACATTTTATTATTTGTGTTTTTAATTTTAATCTTTATGTTTTAACATTTAATATTTATATTATATTGACAAATTTTAAATTCCAAAAATTAAAATAAAAATTGAAAGTAGAATGAAATAAAAAAATAAAACATATTCTAGTTTTATGGTGCGAAACTTTAAATAAACTTTCTAATATTTAAAATTGTCAAGAAAACTCTCTGGAAGTTTATATTTTATAAAGTTTGATTAAAAATAATAATAAAATATATACAATGTAAATATAACACGAGGAACTAATTCAGCTTTTAAATTTATATAAAATTAATTAAATTTAACTTAGATTAATAATTTATTATAATTATTATAAATTTAAAATTTAAAATTGATAATAATAATTGATTATTCTATTTATAATAGTTATGCCCTTTGTATTTATTTTATTATTAGTTTTTAACTTTTAAAAAAAAGATTTTAAAGAAGTTTTTTTGAAAATTTTCAAGATTATTTTTTAAAATTTTCCTCAAATACCAATGTGTATTTTATTAATATCTTCCTGCTTTTACGTACGCTTGTCTTCCAAGGATTGAAGACAAAAAAATTAACAAAATTTTATTGCAAGCAACCTTATATTAAAACGTAGGAATTGTAAACATCAAGTGAAAAAGCCATTCTATGCTCATTCCAGCATGCAGAACTCAGAATCTCCATTCTTTTCCTTGCACACAGCTATTGCTTCTCTTCTCTTCATCTTCATATCATGGAAAATACTGACAAGAACATCAGGAAACCTACCGCCAGGACCATGGAAGCTGCCCATAATCGGAAACCTGCTCAACGTCGGCGCGCTTCCCCACCGTACCCTGAGAGACTTGGCCAAGAAATATGGACCCGTCATGCATATTAAGCTTGGAGAAATTTCCAGTGTCGTGATTTCTTCCCCTGAAACTGCCAAAATTGTGTTGAAAACTCATGATATGCTCTTCGCTGGAAGACCCTTTATCCTCGCAGCTCATATCATTTGGTATGAATCTACAGATATTATATATGCTCCCTATGGAGATTACTGGAGACAGCTGCGAAAGTTTTGTATAACGGAGCTGTTGGGTGCAAAACGTGTCCAATCTTACAGACAAATCCGAGCAGATGAGAGCTCGAACATGATTAAAACAATTGCAGGTAGTGTTGGATCGTCTGTCAACTTGAGCAAAATCATATCTTCTTTCTCGCTTAACATCACCTCAAGGTCGTCTTTGGGCAAGATAGACACGAAACAGGAAGCTGAATTCATGGAACATATTCATAAATTTGCGGAGGAGCTTGGAGGTTTCAGCTTTTCCGATTTGTTTCCGTCCATTAAAATACTTGGGTTGATCTCAGGTGAAAGGTCTAGGCTTGAGAAGCTGCATCGGGAACTAGACACAACACTTGAGAACATCATGGGTGACCATCAAAAGAGAAAAGCCGACGCAGCAGATTCTTCACAAACTGAAGCAGAATTACTTCTTGATGTGCTTCTGAATCTCCAAGAACGGGGCCAACTCGACTTTCCCATTACAAGAAACAACGTCAAAGCAGTAATCATGGTAAAGATCTCTTATCCTGAACGTAATCTATGTGTTACCGTACTTCTCAAGAAACCATTAAATGGTGACGAATGTTAAAACTCCATTTGTAACAGGACATGTTTATTGCTGGGACATCAACGTCTTCTGCAGTTATAGAATGGGCTATGTCTGAGATGATGAAGAATCCAAGAATACTGAGAAAGGCACAAGCAGAAGTTAGAGAGGTTTACAAGGGAAAAGAAACCATTGATGAAACGAACTTGCACATGTTAAACTACTTAAACCTAGTGATCAAAGAAACACTAAGAATGTATCCTCCTGGTGCTATTCTTGTTCCGAGATTAGCTGGTGAGAAGACTGAGATTGATGGCTACGAGATACCAAGGAAAAGCACAGTACTTGTGAATGCTTGGGCAATTAATAGAGATCCAAAATACTGGGAAGACGCTGAAACCTTTTATCCTGAGAGATTTGCCGATAACGCCATCGATTACAAGGGAACCCATTACGAGTATATTCCTTTTGGTGCTGGTAGGAGGATGTGCCCTGGAATTTCATTTGGTCTGGCCGTCGTTGAGCTAGGACTCGCAAGTTTATTATACCATTTTGACTGGGAAATCGCTGATGGAGTGAAACCTGCAGATTTAGACATGACAGAATCCTGGAGTGGTGACCTTGTTAGAAAGAATAATCTATTCCTCATCCCAACTTCCTATCTTCCCCTGCCTGTTCCATCATAGTACGTAACACTGCCTCCTACATTGTTCATGTGTTCTAAGTTCGTACCAGATAAACTGGTTATGTGCTTCTGGGAATGTTTTGTGCAATAAAAACTTTAATTTTACTTGTTCATGATGAAATTTCCTGTACTGGATGCGAACTTACGAATATACAGTTATTGTTGGACAAGATATCTAGCTAACATGGTCTATGCTGAAGCTGCTGAAGCATACACAGTATAATACCGACTGGTATGTTTCAGCAGTTTCAGGTAAATCTTCAGTGTAATGAATTGATTGAAGAAGAAAAGTTACATACAAGAAAGAAATAATCATAAATAAACTAAGAGAAAACTATCCAACATATTTATATATTTGAATATCAACGTTCTTAGTGACTACAAGTATCTATTAAAGGATTTTGAAAATCATGAACTACAAGTAAAATACATCTCAATTTTTATCTTATATCATTATATATCATAATCTATAAATAAATATTTATGGATCTTATTTTGTTAGTAACAAGCTTAACTATGTTGAATTATGCAATAAAAAGACTATACATATAATCTTCAATGCGTTGTATTACATCACAACTCAATCAAGTTCTGTCACTAACAATATTATGATGAAGAGTGAAATATATTTGATATTTTGTTTATAATTTAGGATATTATAAATAATTTAGATTTTATTAAAATTTGAAATATAATATAATATGACGCCAAACTTTAAAAAAATGACTTGATAGGATTTTATCATGTCTCAAACAAATAATTAGATATAATAATGACAAATCCTAGATTTTTTTTTCTAGGTTTTCTTTCGTTTTTTTTTCGCCCGACTATCCTGGAACCTATGAGCCACCTATTTAGACTCATAGATGGGTAAATCCAGGTCTGATCTTAGATAGTATCAGAAATACCTGCTCTGAAAAAATGGGTCACTGTCAGAAAGATTACATCACCTTAAATAAAGGCTGCTTCTCCTAAGGCTCGAATCCACGACCTTCACACAATCCTCTGTTTTCTGTTTCCATATGAAAGGCTCTTCACGGGTGGAGATTTTCCCGTAGAGAGCAAAAAGAAAGATCTCTAAGATTAGGGAAACAAATTTCCAAAACTTGTCGATGCCAAACTGTACAAGTTTATTGACAAAGAAACAACGGGTCAATCTACGATACATCAACTGTGATGAAGATAGCTTTGTCCTTATATGAAAAAATCCAACTTGAGAATGGAACAAAATGACCCTCTTCTGGTTATTCGTTTAAGCACAAACTGGGAAACCATAGAGCTCCTTAAAGGAAATAAAAAATAAAGAGAAAAAGAGAAAAAGTATATTGCCTATTAAAAGGTATAAGTATCGTTAACATATATCGCTTATCTAGATTTTATATAATTGGAGATTGAGCATCGATAATTTTTTTCGTAATTCAAGTTTTATCAAATAACATTTTTATAATTATAGCATTTCTTATAACTTTTTTAGGCTTAGAGACAATAAAATATAAAAATAAATTATTTTTTTAATTTTTATAAATTAACAAATATTTAAAATTAAGGAATAGATCATACTGTAACCTTTAACTTTAATATCATATAATTAGTCTCAAGATTTGTTCGAATTGATTTTAATAATATCAAATACCAATCATCAGTAGCAATTCCTGTAAAAATTTTCAGATTTTTAGTAAATAAAGAAGATTAAATTCAAGAAACATAAAAATCCTTTGTAGTGTTTGGTTCTTTCAGAAAGAAAAAGTTGTGATAAAAATGTTAAATGATATTAAATTCAATATTTTTAACACAAATCTTAATTTGTAGTAATGAGAATACTTAAATCTCTTATAAATAAAGTTAAAGAACTAAAAGTTAAAGATCGATTAAAATTAAAGAATTTGAAATATAATTATAAGAGAATATACATAGCCGTTAAAGAAGTTGAAATTTAATTAAAAAAGAGACTGTTAAATAAAAATTAATTAATTAATTTTAATTTATAAAAATTAAATAAATATTTCAATTTTTACAAATAATTAAAATTAAAAAATTAAAAACTGAACTAAAATATAAATAATTTAAAATTTGTACAGATTTATTTTTTACTCATTAAGTTTTATTTGTCAGCAGTAACATTAAATCTATAATTTGCAGTACTTAGTCCATTAAATATCATTGGAATCCGATTTGGAATCTTCAACACTTACCGAAAACAATTTAAAAGAATATATCGATAAGCAGATAGCAGTTCATCAGTATCCATGCTTAAATAATGGAAAATCTCATCTTGTACCATTCGACGTTAATTCGAAGAGAATTATTGGGCTATCGCAAAAAACTAAAATAAAAAACATTGCTGCTTTATTATCAAGAACAACTTTCATGGCGACCCATTCGTGAACAATCCACCAGAATTTGAATACTTGATATATTGGGGGTACCTTATCCTTTTGTTAGGTCGGTCATGCTAGGTCCAGGCTCAGGTCCAGTCATCGATGGCTCATTCGTAGGTGGTAACCTCCCATACATATTTAAAGATCTAAACCTAGCAGCTATTCCTTATATAAAGTACTACTTTGCCATGATACAGGTATGAGATTAGAACCCTAATTTTCTCTGTTCTTAGCTACCAAAACCTCCACCAAAAGACTAACTTGAGCGTCAGAAGGGTCTGTCGATAATAAACACCCAGGTGCCTTGTGCTGTTTTGTAGGTATTCTCTTGCTAAAGTCAGTCAAAATTATGAAATCAAGCAGCAGCGTCCAGCCTCATCAAAATCAGACAAAACGACCTTTATTGTTCGATTTCCATCTTACATTGTGTTACAAGGCCAGTATGAATCATTTTGGTTACAATTCTAATTTGTTTGTTTCCTATGCTTTTGACCGTTTGATAAAAGCTCAATTTAAAGAGCACTGCTTTGTATGCCTTGGGAGTTGGGACTGTGAAAAAGTAATAAAGTATGCAATCTTTCTCAGCCTCTTCTTTTTCACGTGTTTTAACTTTTAAGTTATCACATTGTGGTCATAGAGGTTTGTCGTCGAACATTCGATCAGGCTAAACTTTAACACTGTCTACATCTAGTCATTGATTTTCTTCAGAGAAAGGATGACCACTTGTCTTCAACCTTCACGCAAACGACAATGGTTCGATATTATTTTTATTGGTAGTTTAAATTTTGATTAAATTGAAATTAAGAAAAAGTCATTTTAATATAATTTATTAAAATAATATTATTTTAATTAGTTAATTAACAATTTTTACCATCCTATCGGGGAAAAAAATAGAAGGGGTGATTGTTTTGCAAAAACTTAGATTTGATCACAGTTATTTGTAAGATTTTGCTGCAGTTACTTGTATTTGTATCTATCAGTTACTAGATATAAAGTAATTGTATTAGCCATTGTTAATTTTTCAGCACAAACGAAAATAGAAAAATAAATACAAAATTAAACAGATCAATATTAAAATTTGGTAACGCAATTCGGCACACCTTATTTACGTATGCGGGGCTCTCACCCAGCTCTTTCACTAACGACAATAATTTTATACAAGGCTTTACTGAGCCGACATTATTCAACCCTTAATACTATCCTTAGTCCTCATAACTCGTGACAGAATTTCACACTCAATAGAACGACCACCTGGTACTAACCTCAACAGAGGATTTTCTTAAACAATGTTTAATAATAACGAAACAAAATAAGCAACTCAAGTAATTAAACAATAACTAACATAAACAAAGATAACACTTGAAATAAAAAGCAACTTCTCTAAATATGTCACTTCATCAACGAAAGAACAAGAAGTTGTCTACCAAGATTGCTGCTATGAATCTTGGATATAGTTACTGAAATATCTCACGCGCAGTAGCCACAAAACGTCACAAATTAACAAACGTTTCATCACCGAAATGTTAACCCAATAGAGATACAACAACTACGACAACTGCTGAAATTTTTTGCACCAAACCAACAACAAAGACAGCAGTTACAAAGTCAAAAAAACTTATGAAATTTTTGCACACCAACACCAAAACGACAGTGACAAAATTACTAAAAAACAACTCTCAATTGTCATTTGACAATAGGAAAGAATGCAACTGGCTATCAATGATTATTCAGCCCACTTACGTCACCCAATCAACAGAAAACGCAGCAACAAGATGAATTAATTATCAACGTAAAATCAGCTGCAAAATCACACACAGTAAGCACCAACCTAACATTGGACAACTACCAAACTAGCTGCAAAAAATCATACAATTAATCACAAAAATATAGTACCCACTCACAATCGACTACGTCTCATACCATCAATAACCGTAGCCAACATAAGATGACCCCATTCAAAAATAAAGACTTAGGTGGCATGAAGAACTCAATTGGAAGTTGGTCACCTCCTAACCTCTACAACGATAATCTCTTTTATGGCAATAATGGATTTTTTTAGCAATAATCAAAAGAGAACAGCTATGAAGACTACCGTAGACACATGCGTAAGTTGGATCACCTCTTCACAAAGAAGTCTTCACTAAATGGAGTATTTCATTCAACACGCTCAAAATTAATTCACAATTGAACCCAGCTGAAGTCACGCCTAAAAAGAATTCACAAAGAAGTTTACGACTTCACACATACACCCATCAATATATGTTTTTTTTTAAATCACTATGGACACATCCAACTTAAGAATCTCAAAGCTGATCTCTAGATTTCCTACGACACACTTCAGCCCACACAAAATGTGATCCTCACACATGTCAACTTAAGATAGAGTTCTATCACCTTTAAACCATTATTCAAGAGTTCAAGTTAAACAAGAAGTATTGTTTTATCACACGAAAAGTTATGGTCCAATTATCATTGACCAATCAAATCAAAGAAATATTCTATCCCATTTAGTTTAGAGTTTGAACCAAATTAACATTATCTTGAAAGTCCAATTATCAAATAATATCAAAATTAATAATAAGATACATAACATGTATCTTAACACTATCTTTATATATGATATATATTTCCTTAGCAAAAATGCATATTGAAACCTCACCCTAACGAAATTCTTTACAATAATATTTTTTTTCCTATCCAATTGGTAAATCTGGTTCTAGTAAAGAAATTAGTAAATAAGACTGGAATAACACATTGGAGTAATGTATACTATAATAAGACATGGTAACTTCCAAATAAAATGCTAAATTCTAAAAGAAATATCGTTGAATTACAATAAAATTTTCAGTCAATCAAAACTTTGTAGTATATAAAATATATGTGTGTGTGTGAGAGAGAGCGAGAGTTGCAAGTTGCTTGTATTTATTTTCATATCGCCACATAAATAATGCCCATAACCGGTTCTGGTTCTATCTATGTCACACTTTGAGGATACATAAATTACTTTTCAAAGGCTCCGTCGAATTCATAATAAAAAAGAGAAAGAAATGTCTTTTCTCTGTTCTTCTTGACAACCAACAATTTTGGGTAATTAAGCTAACAAGTTTCTCACGATGAGCAACAATTTACAGGATGTTGATGTCTCAACTTTTATGTGGCTAAAACCAAAGAATAAAAATAAATCTTTCCTTTTCTTTGAAAGCAAATTAAAGTAGACGTAAAACCTTCTGTCCACTAGAGGAATCATTTGAAGTAGGTCCAATTGTATTAATTTGTGATAAGGACATCGGTGGTTCAAATGTTTTTGTAAAATGATGTCCGAGGTAATTCTATTATATGTACTCTGATACTAAATTTGAGTTTAATAATTTAAAATTAACTAATTAACTTGTTTTTAATTAAGTTATTAAATTCAAATTCAAAATTTTTTTAACGTCTTAAGAACGTTTATTAATATTATTTCTTAGAAAATGTGAAGACATTTTTATGCTTTATCAAATACAAAACTATTGCTCAAAAAGTATCGTTCAGAGTAAATCTTAATTTAAAATTGATATACATGTTTTAAAATAAAATTTATGATTTTACAATATAATTTTTATTGTTTTCACATTTAATATATTTGGTTGGGTCGGCCCGGCTGGGCCTGAGCTCGGTCATAGTGACCCATGGGCCGATCGACCTATTCGTCAAAGACGTCGGGCCCAAGCCCGATCCACGCTCTCCACAGCCCGCCAGTCGAAGACAACTTTCCATGCAGAAGTAGGAGTCTACGTAAAACCCTAACCCTAACCTCCATCTCATATATAAGGTATGATTTCATCATAAGAGAGGTACGACAATCATAACCCTAGCTTCACATTGTTTTCCAGCGATCCTTCCCCCACACAAAGACTAACTTGAGCGTCGGAGAGGCTGATCGGGACATAACCCCCGACGTGCCTTCTTTATTTTGCAGGAACTCCGTGTCGATACTCTCATGGAGAACAGCCGACTCATGAATCCGAATAGCAACAATCAGTTCAGCCAGAATCCGGCAGAACCAATATTCAAATTAGACATAATTTTAATTGTGTAACAATAAACACGACATTGAAACGTTATTGTATATAGAATAATTTAAATCGTAAAAATATTAAGTAGAAAATCTGAATTAAAAACCAGTCAAGTATGTAATTACTAAAATTTTATTTATAGCTTTTATGAGTTTTGTCGATAACTTAAATTAGCTTTTGTTTATTTATCATATCCATTTTGTCGTGATCTACAATCAAATGCAGAAATTATACAAAGTCGGCCCACGCAAAAAAATCTTTTATCACTATCAAAAATAATTATTACACAGAGAAGCTGATTTAAAATATAAATTCATTTAGAAAAATATGAACTATCAAAGCATTAAATATGCTTTTTGTTTTTTATTTTAAAGATTCGCAAACCTCCAACTTATTCTCTACCTCAATAATATGTATGCATAAAAAGGTAAATTATTTTGAGTAATTAATGATTTAATTCTGGCTAATATTCTTCCACATAGAGATGAGAGATTTCTTTTTCCACATTTGGAGGTTTTCGATAGAATAAGGAACAATGCTCGAGATACGATCTTTTCTAATGTTAACTTTACAATGAAGAAGTCGAAGCATGACAGTTGACACATTGTCTACCCATCTCGTTTATTGTATATACATTCACCCGTTAAAACACTCGATCTATTTTAACGATTGTTTAATTACAATAATTAAATACATTCTAGTTAATGGTTATATTAACCAATAGCCCCTAAACTTCAGTATTTGTAGACAACTTCTTGGAGGTATTAAGCTGTCACTGCCCTACAAGTACCTATATAATAGCTACAGAATCATATCACGTCAGTTGTACATCAACCAGTAGTTATCTCTGATCACCATGTTATATTTTTGTTTAACTTCAAATTTCAGGCCGTTTGATTTACAGGAAAGTAATGTAAATTTGGAATATAATTATTTGAAAAATAAATCTATGAAAAGTGAAGATATTCACATATTTGGATACTTATAAGAATTTTAATAGAAAAGTTGAATAGATTCTTATTATAATGTTAGGTATACAACAGTATTTTATAGAATGTAACTTAATTTTTACCCGTGTTTCCAATTATATCCCTACAAACTGAATAAAAATTAAAATCGTTAAATAAAGAAAAATATTAACCTAAAGAGCAAAAATATTCAAAATTCAAATACCGGCCGATATTGAAAATTTTTGAAAATTTCCAGGGGAAAATGAAAATTTCCTCCCCCTCTCTTATCTCTCATTCCTCTTTTTTCAAAGTTTTTTTAATTAGTTATTTTATTTATTTTAACTTTTATAATTATTGTGAATTTTTAATATTTAT
>JAOSBM010000001.1:24836708-24859736 GCA_027568955.1 Erythroxylum tenue
AAGGTTAGTAGAGCATCTATTTGGCAAAGTTGAAGATGTGAGTTGGTTGACATATGATGACGTGGTAGTAATCCGAATGTTCTGCCCAAAAAAAAACAAAAAAAAAGAGAAAGAGTTTATGTCGTAAAGAAAAAAAAAAGAAAAGTGTTTCCCAAGTGTTTCAAATTATATACTTGTCTATGGGAAATCCAAATGGAATGAAAAGAGGAAATCCAAATAGAATGAAAAGAAGTGGAGTTGTCTGTGTTTAATTTGCAGAATTATGTGCCTGGATGCATACATGTACATGAGTTCTATGATATTCCGTGCAGCTCTATTGCCTTTGCTTTAGCCTTATCTTATCTTTCTTTTACCTCACCTTTAGCCAAGCCCCATTATAACCATTTTAAAGGCCTTTTGATTTGTGTATAGTATATGCGCACTTTGATAATGTTGTTAAGATTGAAAAGCAAGCATATGGTAGAATGTATTTGTTGATTGAATTTTGAGAGTTACACATTTGAGCCTAAATAGTTTGAGTGTTGGAGTGTATATCAATTAGAGGACATATTTTTTCGATATGGCATAGATTTCCTCTAACTCTGTTATGCTAGATTACTTCGACTGTTACATGTAAACTAAGTTCATTGATTTTATGTGTTGATCGTAGTAAACCGAATTTTAGTTATCATGCTTGAATTAATTGATATGGTTGGGGATCTGATTTGAATGTTGCATACTTAAGTATTTTTCTTCGCATTGCATGTTTTTGTTTTTTCTGCACTTTGTTTTTCAAGTTTTCGGTAATTCTACTTTCTGTTCTTTTTCTTACTTGAGGACAAGCAAGAGCTAAGTATGGTGGAATTTGATACACTCATATTTTCACATATGTTTAGGACTTAATTTAGAGTCATTTCAATTGCATTGCACTGTTTTTAAGTTTCTGGCAGACTTGACCTCTTGTCATTGTGGGATTTTTATCTAGATATTGGTTTAGCCAAAAATACTAAAATTTTATACTTAAATTTTTGACTCATTGACGAATTTTTTGGGACCAATTGTAGATTTGTCTAAGCTGGAATAAGGAGAAATAAATTAACGAAATTCACGTCATATTTTAGAGAGCCAGAATGACCTATCGACGATTTTTCGGCCATAACTTTTGACTCAGATGGCGAAATCCCGTGATTCAAGTCTCGTATCGAAGCTAACTCAAAGACGAAGATACTGATAAAATTTGAGGTTCTAAGTCATCAGTAATTAATTTTTATGCATTGTCAAAATTGGCCTTAAAAACACATTCCAACCAGCCAATGTAGCCTCCATCCATGACTTTCCACTCACCAACAGCAGCCTTCATGGAAAAGTTCAAGCCAATTCTTCCACTCTTCACGCAAGCAATCCATGCAGAAGATACCAAAGCAGCCTTTGTTGAATCTTAATCTTCCTTCAACTAATTCACAAGACAAAGCCCCCATTTTAGACTAACCAAGCTACCTTCCACCATCACCAAGCACGCCAACATATCCTTCCACAAAAGCAGCCTCCATACTTGACTAAAAAACCCATGCTTAACCCCACTTCTGGATAGCTCTCTCACCTTTTCACCAACCGCCAATTTCCACTCAAGCCTTCATTGCCGCAATCTCTAACTCTCATACACATCCACGCATCACTAAAAAAAAGCATTCCATTCACTTTCATGCTAGAGCCATCATTTACACACCTTGTTAATTCCTCTCCAGTAATTTTCTCAACCAACGCAAGCCTTGATTTTCTCTCCAACCTCCCACAAAAGTAGTAGCAGCCCACGCCACTTATAAGCCCCATAATCCCATCCATGTAGCTGCTTCCACCAGTTCTGGATATCTTTTTCTTCACCAACGTTCCAGCCTCCATTCGCCCAACAACGCAGCATCCATTCACCACCAAAGAAGTAACCACGCAAAGGAATTTGGAAAGCTTTGTTCTTTATTTTTAAATTGATTCTGTCATGAGTTTATTTAGGCTGTATGTTTGTGGATTATTTGGCATGATGATTTGTGGCTAAAACTTTAATTTCTCTTAGGGATTTGATATTTTTTATGATGCTTTAATATTAAATTTTGTTATAATCCATTACTGAGTATTCATATGCTTGTTGATTTTTCCTTGGATTTATTTGTTATTCCTTTGGACTATTAGAAAATGCCTTGGTATAAATTCGCCTTTGGGAGAAGGGAGTTTTTGCTAGAAGATTAAAAAAAATTTGACTAGAATTTTCTTGTGAGTTGGGAGACTCAAGATACTTAGGAGGTGAAAATTAAAGTTTTGGAACTTAAAAAATTCTAGGAAAAACTTAAGTAAGGGATTACTAAGTGGCGTCTAGAGTGTATAAATCAATTCATCTTTGAAAAAAGGGGATTAATTACTCTTAAAATTCACCTACAAGGGTATAATATTTCAGTTGTGAAAAATAGCTAATTTAATATTAAGGTTGACAAAAATATCATTCCCTAAGAGAAAGTTATTCCTCTTTGCCATTAAAACTTTTAATTAGTAAATTGTTAAAATCTTTTCTTAATTAGTTACTGCACAAATTTGTCATTTTCATAGTTATTTTGTTCGCATTGAATTTGGTAGTTGTTAAAAAATTTATTTAAGTTAATTTTGTTTTATAAAAAAAGAAAAAAAACTTCTTTACATTAATTTTAATTTTCTAAAATTTCATTCAATCAAATTTCAAATATCATTAGCTAGCGTAGAATTAAATTTTCGCATAATCTCTGTAGACACAACTCGGTTCTTACCGATTTATTACTAACTTCGACAACCGTGCACTTGCGGTTCACTAACAAAAGGTGTTTTGTAATCAAATTCACAAATTAAAATGACTTAAGAAAATAATGTGATAATTATTTATAAGGTTAAATGTAACATTCAAATCAATGTCAACAAAGACTATGCATCCTTGTAAATAGAAGGGTTCAATTCAGTTTAAAAGAAGAAGAAAATGAAATTAAGAAGACTTCTACAAGTTCACAAACATTCCAAGATTTAAGATATTTTATAGTTTCATTAAGTTTATAAGAAAAATAATAAAGTTGCAACATATTTATCAATATTCATACTAAAATAAGTCAAATAACTCTTTAAAAAAATAAGCAAACACATTTAAAAGAGTTAAACGATTTTTGTGTAATACTAAAATTGATTGATTGAATTACACGATTAATAAAAAAATGTCATTTTATTATAATTATTACACGATTTTTGTGTAATATGTATATTTTAAACCTTTTTTTATTAGTATCTATGTTATCAAAATATATATGTTCTATTCTCAAATTTTCAATTTAATAATTACAATAAGAAAACATTAATATGTTAATATACATATTACAAATTATGTTAAAATTAATGGATTATATTCATATTCTTCTATAATCGCTTTCATAAAAGTTTATCTATATAAGATTAAAAAAACAAATAATGAGAACTACATTAGTGATTATTTATAAAAGGTCGTTTTTTTTCTTTTAACTGCTCAAAGATATGAATAAATTGAGTACATGCAAACTAATTCCAATATCACCTTATGATAGAGACAAGTAGTAGTGGGCGAGTGTCGTTGATTATATTAAGTTCTATGCAAGTAGAGTTGTCACAAAAATTTCCCTTCTTATAATCAGAATTATACTTTAAAAAATTAGAGACTGAATTAACTTAAATTAACTCAAAACTTTAAATTTTGACTTAAAATTTGACACTCGGAGTATTTTAAGTCATATTCGAATCTTAAAAAATTAATTCAAGTTTAATTAGACGTATTTTTAAAAATAATTTACTATAAGCACAAAAATGATTACCTTAATTACCTATAACTTCAAAAAAGATTACTAAGTCAAACGATGAAAAATCTTATGCTTAATGTAATTACAACAAACTAGAGGATAAATATTAAATTCTTTTGTCATATTATGTAATTATGTGGGTGTGAAATGAAGCGGTGTTCTTCTTCCACAAAGATAATCCCTTTGAACCCCTTTGAAACTATTATTAAAAAAAAAAGAGTGATTCTTCAAGTCTTGGAAATTTGTATTTTCTTGTTTCAAGACCTTTCTTTAATAAAATGACCATAATTTCTTGTAGAAAACTTCAAACGACACACCCTTTGAAGTTTGAAGCATTAGAAACTATAGAGAATAAGCTTTTCAGCCATATATTATTTTCATGGAAACAAATCTGAACTAAATGCCATAATTTTAATTTTATTTATATGATACTGAAGGATATATAAATGAAAATTTATTTATATGATACTGAAGGATAATTTTATTTTAAAATTATCATGTCACTAATTTAGAAAGAATTACTTTCTAAATTCTGCGGCCAAGAACAAATGTTGAAAAGGATAATGGCATAGAAATCTGCCATTAAGTTTCGGTTGTTATCCCTATAATTGCCTCAAAAAACGGGTAGAAAGATTGTCAATTTGTGTGCCACTGCCCTCTCTATTATTAATAAATGAATGAATAGAAAGACACATGTGGCACATAAATATAGGAGCAGAAAGATTGATGCCTCAAGAAACAAATCGCAAATCTCTTTCGTGCCAATTGTTAGTATGGTTTTGAAATTTGGATCGGACATTAAATTGAAAGTTTTATTGTTCACTAATTTGATTGATTTGATCGATTCAACCACCCGTCAAATCGGTGCGATGTTATAATTATGCAATAATTATATTTAATTATATATAATAGTAGTAATATTTAAAAATATAAAAATATATCAAATAATATAAAAATAAAAAATTTATTAAACTAGTGGTCGAACCGTTCTCACTGATTTAATTAGGAATCAATTTTTAGGAGTCAACCGAATCGAATAGTCAATTGGTCACTAATCGAACCGATCAAATCAATCGGTCCAATTCAATTCTCAAAACAATGGTTACGAGGGAGGGTTGATAGTCACATCCTATATTACTTACACCTATTTTTCTTAGAACTTTTTATCATTTTCAAGGTACAGTCCGCAATCAGAATTTGTTTTTCTTTCCTGAATTTTATTGTTCATGATTCTGTCGGTTGCATTACTTTTCGTCCACATCATGAAATCCTCGGTATACGACGTCGGCGTTTTATGTAAGAAGACGTTTTATGTCAAATATATATAAAACTAAGTCGTAGCCGAATTAACTAAAGTTTGTTACGAACTATTATCTGTAATTTTTAAATTTTTTAAAAAATCCTTTCTTTTAATTTTTAATTTTTTTATACTTTAGTTAAGAAATAACAAATAAAATACATGAAGTATGAACGTAGTAAATGAAGTAAACAAGTCACCATATAATAACTTAATTTAACTCTCTGAAATAATTAAATTTGATTTAAATTATAATTTAAAATAATTATTATAAATTATTAGTTTAAGATAATGTCGAATTGGACAGCCTGTATAGCGAGCCAGTCAATGCATCTGTTGCTCTCTCGATAAACATGTCGATAAATAACAGACCAGTTTCTTGCGAACAGCTCCAAAATATCCGTAATTATAAGGTGAAGAGTTTGGGAGCGGTAATCCGACAAAGAGAAGATCGTATACACCTTTTAGTCTAACAGCAACTTGGGATATTGGTTCCGACTTCCAACACTTCCTTAAGAAGCGAAAAAAACACAGAAAAAGAAAACCAACAACAATAGCAACAAACTCACTTTGGAACTGATCTTATTCTGGGATGGAACTCCGGTGGTTGCGTTTATACTTTATAGGGGTTGCACTTTTCCTTTGTATCAAGAGTTCAAGACCTCTGTTATTTTATTTTTTTCAGTTTACTATTTTAAAATTTTTGTTTTTATTTTAATACAGTATTAAGCTATGATTAAAAAATTTAACATGTCTGGCCTCTTCAATGATAACATTCTTGAACCCTTTAATTTTTTGGTTTAATTTTTAACCTTTCGATTTGATTTATTTTAGTAACTTGTAGTTAAAATCGAACAATTTATTAATTAATTGATAAATTTTTATTAATTAATACATTTTTATAAACTAAAATAATTAAATTAATTTTTATTTTACAATCTCTTTTTTCAAACTATGTATAATATGTTTATATTAGTTAAACTTATTAAACCTTAAACATCTTATCTTATCCGATTAATTTTTGATCTAATTTTTAAAACAATAGCATTAATATAGATTTATATGTTCGTATTTACAAATTTTTTTTGATTAGAGGAAACTCCGTAGGCGGGCCAAGTAGGCACACCTCTCCGAGAGTTCAACTGAGCGTACCACTCTATAGGCTGGGCAAGCGGATGCACCTTACCATTGAGAGCCCAACTAGTTCTCCACCTACAGGTAAAACTCCAACTACCTCAGGCTCTTACAAGAGGGGCTAGCATAAAATCGAACCTAAGACTTAACCAAAATCAAGTCCCACTCTCAACCATCAAGTCATGCCACTTGAAAAAAAAAAGTATTTACAAATTCTTCTAAGTGATTTACGACACATTATACAAAAGCGACATTGTGATCCCCACAATTGCCTCAAAGAACAAATCGCAAAGCTCTTGCGTGCCAATTATTACGATGGTTGATAGTCACATACCCTTTATTGCCTACAGCTAGCTATTTTGGTTTGAGCTTTCAAAGTCCTTTTCACTTCTTTTCCGAATTATACTGTTCATGATTCCGTCGGTGGCATTACTTTTCGTCCTCATCATTCTAAAATATTTTCAACATGAAATCGAATTAAAAGTTTGTTATGAACATTCCTATTTTGAATCAATCTTATATTATTAGAAATGATTAATTTTCAAACTAATCTCATAACAATTGTAATACGAATGGTAATTTTTGTTGACATATCTAATGGTATGAACAGTGACATTACGTGAATCTTAAGGCTTCAGCATGTGCACAGATTCTACGAGCAGTGGAAAGTTATGAGACTCCTTTTCAACTTGACATCCTTACTTCAAAACACAGCATTATATTAGAAGTCACTGTACAAAATTAGGTGTCAAGCTATGATTCGAGCTGAGATATTCTAAGATAAAGTAAGTACTAGGTTCATTATCTTGAATGTTAGGTTAGAGGGTAGAGATTGCCTCCTTAACCTATCAAAATATATATAAGAGAGGTTTCGGTTCTGCGAGGCTCAGAAACCAAAAGAAAAGAAGAGGAAAGAAGAGAGTAGCGTGAATCAAAATGTCAAGTGATGCAAAGAGAGCACGCAACATCGTTTCACTGTCTATGTTTGTAGTGGTTTTAATGATAGTGTCAAGTAGGAGCAGTGCAAATATTATCAGCAACCAGCTGCTGATGAACGGTTCATGGAGCGATCAGGACATGGTAGCTAAGTTCATTGGTGAAGAAGAAGAAGAAGAAGGGTTTTCTCTGGCGATCCGGAGGAATCTTGGAAGTAAACGATTTATCGACTATAAATCCTTGGAGAAGAATCCAGTTTGTAATGAAAAAATATATGGTAGCTGCATAAAGGCCAATCTTGGAGAAGTGTCTCATTGTACTCTCTATAATCGGTGTCGAAGATAAACATGATGGGGATTGAGATGAAGAGAAGAGTTCGAAGAACAAAACATACATGGGTTTGAATCTCTATCTAGTTTATGTAATGATGTGGGTGTGAAGTAAAAGTGATGTTCTTCGTATCCAAATATAGTCCCTTTGAAGGCCCTGCATTTTAATCAAACAGCATTCGATTGTACCTTTGTATCTTAACCAGTCACCCAGTTTTATTGTATCATGAGTTTGTAATATGTTCTCTTATGGGAAGTATTATATTATAGAAGTCTTCAATGTAAAGGTGGCGTAATGTTAAAGAAAAGTTTGTGGCACACTTATAATATTTAAATAGCATGAAAATGATATACTAAGTAATTTCACCTTTTCATATAGTGTTAAAAACAATAATAAGTTATACCTTTTTAAATTTTTTTATAATTCATTAAGGTATATACAATTTTAAATGAAATTACTTATACTTTAATAACTACCCCCTCCTATTCAAAATAAGTGTCGTTTTAGAGGGATTTTCATTATTCAAAATAAGTGTCGTTTGTGACTTTTTATGCATATTTATGATTTTACTTCCAAAATTATCCTTTAATTTCTCTCACATCTTAATTACACAGATTATATTTTCAAAGCACTTTAACATGTAATTAATAAGGGTATATCAGACATTTCACTAACTTTCTTAATAAGTGTGTGTTCCTCTAAAACGACACTTATTTTGAATTGGAGGGAGTATATTTTTTAACCTTTTTTATTAGTATCTATGTTATCAAAATATAATATGTTGATTATATTAAGTTCTATGCAAGTAGAGTTGTTACAAATTTTCCCTTCTTATAATCAAAATTATAATTTAAAAAATTAGAGACTTAATTAACTTAAATTAACTCAAAACTTGAAATTTTGACTTAAAATTTCGGACTTGGAGTATTTTAAGTCATATTCGAATCTTTAAAAGTTAAATTAAAGTTTAATTAGACGTATTTTTTAAAATAATTTACTATAAGCACAAAAATGATTACCTTAATTACTGATAACTTCAAAAAAGATGACTAATTCAACCAATGAAAATTCTTATTTCTAATATAATTACAACAAACTAGAGGATAAATATTAAATTCTTTTGTCATATTATCAATCCATTCACATATGAACAAATTTGTTGTACCTAAATTAAGAATAACAATGGGTCACCTATGGATCCAAACATATGTTTTTTTATTCTGTCCAAGCCCAATAAAAATATTATTTTATATTTTTAACTGTTAAAATTTTTAATTTTAAAAAATTTTCGGAACCCATCCGCAATTTTAAACGTATATAATAATTTATAAGTTGAATGTCTTAATTAAGTTTATAAGTCATTATTTGTAAATGCATATAATTATTCATATATTACAGGTTTTAATTTAAATTATTTAATAGTTCAATTATTTAAATTAAATGGCAACTTGTGGTGCTCTCTAAGTCACGCTAATCAATTCAGTCTCAGCCACTCACGTTCGTATCCAAAATTCTTGTGAACCCTGACTTTAATCTAACTTTCAGAACTTTCCAAGTCAACGAACTGTACCTGCATCCCCTCTAACACGACATCCTTAGAAAAATCAACCTCCTCCTATAGGATGGGCAAGATTTGCTAGACCGACTCAATCTACGCAGAAATTAACAAACTCATCCTGAGTTAATAGGGAAACACAAACAGTGACAGCCCAATCCCAAGCATTACACTTTACCTTTCGATGATCATCACTATCCTAAACCTCCTCCTCTCCATAACCATACCGCAAGCTTCTGGTACTTACCAGCCCACAGACGCTATACTCTTGAATTGTGGTGAATCCAGTCCAATCAAAACATCAGATGGCCGGACTTGGGAAGGCGACACCCTGTCCCGGTTTCTTCCTTCCAATGCATCGATGTTGTCGGAAACTTCCTCAGCATCATCACAGGACTCTTCAGTCAACCCCGTACCTTATATGACAGCCCGTCTCATCCACTCCAACTTCACCTACAATTTCCCTGTCGTGTCTGGACCAAAATTTGTACGTCTTTACTTCTACCCGGCAACCTACTCAACCTTCAACAGTTCAACTTCTTTCTTTTCAGTCACTGCAAATGGTTACACTCTTCTGAGCAACTTCAGTGCCTATTTAACTGTTTCCTCCATTAATCCACAAGCTTCCTCCTTCTTCAAGGAGTTTGTAATAACTGTGTGGGAAGAACAACTCAAGATAACTTTCACCCCATCTCAAAGCTCGTTTGCCTTCGTTAATGGCGTAGAAATAGTGTCCATGCCAAGCAATCTATACACGAACAACGGTGATCGTTTGAATTTCGACAACAAAACAGCTCTTGAAAATTCTTACCGGTTAAACGTCGGCGGCCAGTCCGTAGCCAATGTTAATGATTCGGGAATGTTTCGAACGTGGCTTGATGATACGGTCCTTATCTTGGGTAATCCGGGAGTAGTGCACTCGGCGGCAGAAAATTTCACGATCAATTACACAAAAGATACACCTGAATATGTTGCACCGCCTATCGTGTACAGGACTAAACGTACAATGGGAAACAACAATCAGGTTAACCTAAACAGCAACCTGACATGGCTCTTCACTGTTGATTCTGGTTTCAACTACCTTTTTAGACTTCATTTCTGCGAGTCAGAAGGGTTCGTGGAGTCTTACGAACGAGTTTTCGGCATATTCATCAATAACATGACAGAGGAGGGACAATTAGATGTGATGGCGATGAGTGGCGGACGTGGTTTTCCGATGTACAGGGATTATGTGGTGTTCGTGCCTTCTCTGAAAGGGATCACCGGCAAGGTGGACTTACGGCTCGATTTACACCCAAATATTGATAATCATCCTACTTATGATGATGCGATTTTGAATGGTTTGGAGATATTCAAGCTCAACAGATCGGACGGTGTTCTCGCCGGACCAAATCCTGAACTACCGGAAGCACTTGCACCACCGGAATCTGTAGCAATTAGAAGTAAGAAGACAAAGAGTAAAAGGTTTCTAACTCTGATAATACCCATTGGAGCTGCAGCTATTGCTTTCTCTACTTTGGTAGTTATCTGTTTCTTTATCTACCAACGAAGAAGGAAAATGGACGATCACGTGTCATCGTTGTCCTCCACCACCACCATCACAATGCCTTCCCTGCCAATTGATCTCTGTCGATTGTTTACACTTGATGAGATGAGAGAAGCCACGAAAAACTTTGATGTTCAAAATCTTATCGGTTTTGGAGGATTTGGAAACGTTTATAAAGGATACCTGCAACCTGGGTCGATCCCAGTTGCGATCAAGAGGCTTGATTCATCATCGAAACAAGGGATGCGTGAGTTCCACACAGAGATTAAGATGTTGTCCAGTCTCCGCCATGTTCATCTTGTTTCCTTAATTGGATACTGCGAAGATCAACGTGAGATGATCTTAGTATACGAGTACATGCCAAATGGTAGCCTCAAAGACCATCTCTACAAAACAGAGGGTCCTCCTCTTAAATGGAAGCAAAGGTTAGAGATATGTCTCGGAGCCGCAAGAGGGTTGCATTATCTTCACACAGGTTCCAAGAACACGATCATTCATCGAGATGTGAAGTCCACGAACATCCTACTAGATGGGAACTTGGTGGCAAAAGTTTCAGACTTTGGTCTGTCGAAAATAGGCCCTACTAGCTTATCTCAGACTCACGTCAGTACCATTGTTCGTGGCAGTTTTGGTTACATCGACCCTGAATACTACCGCCGGCAACAACTAACAGAGAAATCCGATGTCTACTCATTTGGGGTAGTGCTGTTTGAAGTGCTATGTGCTAGGCGACCATTGATTCATGACCTTCCGAAAGATCAGGTGAACTTGGCTGAATGGGGCATGAAGTGTTACCGAAGAGGAATGCTTGATCGTATCATGGACAAGCATTTGAAAGGCCAAGAAGTTGACCCCGTGAGCTTGACAAGATTTGGAGCCATTGCAGAAAGCTGTTTGCACGAGAAAGGAAATGAGAGGCCTACCATGGGTGATGTAGTATGGGGGCTTGAATTTGCGCTGCAGCTTCAAGAAACTGCAGACAAGAACAGAACTGTTACAGTTGGTGAGAGTCAGGAGAGTCCATTGTTAGAACGTAGAGAAGCTGTTACCACCGACAACGACAAGCCATTTTCGAGTTCAAGGAAGCCATCCCCGTACCAGAACAGCACATTTGAAACCAGAGCCACTTCAACCGATCCCAGTGGCTTAATTTCAAGGGAAGTGTTCTCTGACATAATGGATTCAAGGGGACGATGAGATTGCCCTGTAAATGCAATTGTGGTTGCTATCTAAACCGTTATCATAATTTGTCGTAATTGTGCGTGTTATCTGCACCAGTTTGCAATTATCCACAAACACAGAAATACAATGTAATTCATTATCTGGAATATAAAAACTTTAGAACCACCTTTTTCTACTTGCATTAGTGAACTGCTTCCACATTAAAGGGGTCTCTCCTGGTACTTGCTTGGTTTTGAAGCCTTGGAATCAGCTATTAAAGATAACCAAGTCCAAGAAACTTGTCTACAAAGTCATTGGCAGGAAGATGAAACAATATATTAAGAAATTAAGAATCTTGGGAATGTTGAATAAAGAATAGCAAGAGGATCTGATTCTGATCTCCCTAAAGAAAGTCAAAAATGGCCAAGAGAAAGCAGTAAGGCAGATTCTTCAGAGAAACTAAGACTTCTGATAATATGCAGATACAAACTACTCAGAGATCTCTGAAATGCCTCACCGGAAGATTTCTTCTAATGCTATGTCCGCTCTTGTTTATTTGTCTCCTGACAATTGTTATCCTGAATTTCAATGTTTCACACTCTTATTTGCTCCTCACTACCTATGCAACCAGAATCTCTCACAGACCTGATACCATTCCTTACTCATTTCACAGCCAACTCTCCAACTTGCAGACCAAACTGGGAGTTCTGCTAGAGCACTTGCACAATGAGAGTTCAGCCTCAAGATCTGTAGCAAAGTTTTCTGATCAAGTTCTTACCATAGCTGTATGCTTGGACAAACTCGCTGACAGTCTATCAGGAAATGTTCCGATTAATGGCAACGAAATGAGCAAGGTTGATGAAGATTTAACCGAACCTGAGGAAAGTGAGGATCAAGACGAGTTGAGAGGTGCAAAGTTCTTCAGTTCAGGTGAGCTCTATAATTATACCTCGCCAAAAACAATCAGACAAATTGGGAAGAAGAACTTTCTTGGAGTTGAAACAATCAATCCTTCCATTGGATTACCTTGTTCTCACATGGCAACTCAAGTAGATCGTTTCATGAGTTACAAAGCTTATGGTATGTGCCCAGATGACTGGGATTTGGCTCAGAAACTTGTAGCCAGTGGATGTGAACCGTTGCCTAGAAGGAGATGCTTTTCAAGAACACCTCCAAGTTACAGCAAGCCATTTCCAGCAAATTCCTCTCTTTGGACACAACCTAATGATGCTAATATCCTGTGGAGCCATTATAAATGCAAAAGTTACTCCTGTCTTGTTTCAAATGAAACAACAGCCAGGAAAGGATTCTACAAATGTGCAGACTGTTTCAATCTTACAAAAGTAGGGTGGAAGATGCCAACAAACGAGTCTGTTTCAGCAGAATTCACCATTGATGAAGTTCTGAGATTAAAGCCAGGGGAAATACGCATTGGACTTGATTTTAGTTCAACATCTGGCACCTTTGCTGCACTTATGAAAGAAAAGCATGTCACCATTGCATCAGCAACCTTAAACATAGGAGCCCCTTTCAGTGAGGTGATTGCATTGAGAGGTCTTCTTCCTCTCTATGTATCAATAGGATCAAGATTACCATTCTTTGATAACACTCTTGACATTGTTCATTCCAGTCTCTTCTTGGATGGGTGGATCGGCATGGAACTTCTCCAGTTTGTACTTTTCGACTGGGACCGTGTTCTTCGACCAAAAGGGCTCCTTTGGGTAGACCGCTTCTTCTGCAAGAAGGAAGAGTTGAATCTGTACTTGAATGAGTTTACAAGGATAGGATACAGAAAACTGTTATGGCGAGTGGTCCCGAAGACAGATAAACTCGGGGAAGAGTTTTTCTTCTCTGCAGTCCTGGAAAAACCAATTCGAAGATGAAGTTACCTACCAAGGATTGAAAATCCTTGACAAGTAAAATTCCAAAAATCCCTGAACTTTAGCATGACAACTTACTTCGCTTGAGTCCTGTAACTGCATATTATGTTCTTAATGAAAAGAATGGAAGACAGCAAACATTTGCTGTCATTCTTGTTGCTAGTAGATGAAGTGATCGATCTTAATTCATCAATGATCAATGATCATAAGCATAATGACGAACTTGAAGCACTCTGCAACTACATTATCAATCAACCAGAGTACCAAATATGGATCATGCGAGAAATTAAATAAAAAATAAACAGGCTTATTTACTTCTGAACCTGTAGAGGCACATCAATTGTTGCATGGAACAATTTTGTCACAATGCTACTAACTGAAGATTGCAAGACAATGATGTCGTACAAATTTAATTCTTGGCCAGTATGGCTTACAATTGCTAAACACGTAAAATGATACAACTCATTCAAATTTCCTGTAACATGATGACTAAAAGAAGCAAAGTTAAAATTATATGCCTAAAAGAATTGTGGCTGGATCCAAAAGCTTCTAATCTAGAAGTAATCTGGGTGTAATAACAATGAGGTTGGCTCCTCAATTAAGACAATATAAGAGCTGCCTGTAGTATCTACAATGTTATTTCAGCTTTAGAAATGTAATAGTAAACCAGTCAAGGGAAGAATCTATGCAAGCAAATCCTAGCCAGCTTCAGATTGCAAGTCTCTTCAGCAGCAATGGAAGTGGGAAAGCTCAGCAGCTCATCTATTCATCCTTCGCACACAACCTCTCTGAGTTGGAAAAAACATTTTAAGTATTAATGGATTTATACATCAATGTTGAACATGGGTATAGATCAATTACAGGAAAACAAATTAGACAAAGAAACAAGTATTACACCAAAAGCAAAAAACAGATAAGTCGTAAATCAAATAAGCCTTATATTAGATAATTCATAAGGTTCATAATCACAAAATAACTACGATAAAGGTTTCAAGCCTTGAGCATCTAATACAGATAAACTCATCAATGAAAAATTGTCAATGTGAACTAGAAAGAAGAAAGAGATCATACTCAAATACTCGTAAGCTAAAATCATAGAGGTTCCCCATGCTGACATGCTGACAAATCTTGGACCCAATCCTTTGTATAAGCCTGTCCATCCATCATCCTTGATCAAATTTTTAACAACTTGTTTGGCAGAGCTTTTCCTTTCATGTCCCATCACCTGGAAGAGAAAACTAATCACCACATATGAAACAAAATATGGGGAAAAAAAAAGAGGGTAGTATGTAGCAAGTCATAGTACAGAAACATCTTTCCACCCCTCAAAACTGTGTTAAATAACTCATTCTATTTCTGTTGGTCATTGCATAATGACTAGAAAGCTTATCACAAAGATTATAACAGATGGGCATCTGTAAGTTATGTTGCATATTCAGCCAAATATGGTGACTGACAATAAGGTGCAAGAGGAAAAGATAATATGTACGAGAGAAAATAGTAGTTTCACATCAAGCATATACAAACATACCTGCAACCGGGTTTTAATAGTGTCCAATGGGGTTGTTATGCAGGATGCTGTTGCTCCAGCAATAATTCCTCCTGTAGCTTGAACAAGCATAATCTTCATATTGCTAGGTGGAGTTCCTTCAAAGTCACTGCCATGACCTAAAAGTCTACCCAAAACAATTAGATGTTGACTACAAAAGATCAAACACTGCAATGCAGAATGAGTAATTAAATTATCATAAACTAAGGTTATCTTAGATAACAAACTCATAGAGCACTATCCTACCAACTTGACTAGCTTTATACGGCCAGTTACTATTTACTTGCATGCATAGAGCATAAGCTCTCAGGGTACCCTAGAACCCACCATTAAGAAAAAAAAGTATGGCTCAGACTTCTAACTTCTTAATACATTTTTTTATCATAACCAATATATCAGATCCTTGGCAGTAACCTGAGGATATTTCTTGTTAACTAAAAGTAAACGTGTAGCAGTTCCCCCTGCTTTAACAAGCTCTCTGAGATCGGAGAGCATAACGAATTCAAAATGGTTAATTTATGATATCAAGCATAAATATTTTTAAGGAAGACCACATAAACTTGTAAAATTACATAAATGAGGCCAACATGCAAGTCAAATTGCAAAATGAAGTTCAAAGCCACACAGGATCATCAATAAGAGGATTAAAGACACAGCAATCGTGATTCAGATTGAAGAGGAAGAAAATGAAGCTCTTCAAAATTATTGTAGACAAAGAAGAAAATGAGAACTCACTTCCAGATGACACGCTGGCTTGAACCATAACTTGCCCACCATACAGCACTAGATGGAGAGTAAGTCATAACTGATAGACCAAACCCCCTGTATAACCCTCTTATGCCATCAGATTTTATAACCTTACGAGCAACATCCAGACCCCCATCGTACTTTGTATGACCAGAATATCCTTGTACCATTAACTTCTGGCTAACCTGGACAATGATATCAAATGAAAACTTAGCAACTCCCACGCTTCTGCTTCTCATTGAGAAAATGTAAGCTTTGGCCTGGAGTGGTGGGTAGGCACAAAGCATAAAAAGCACATTCCAGGCACAACATTTCAGTACTCCTGACAGATGTGTATCCGTTACTATATATTTGTGTAACGGAAGATAAATACTAGAATAACTGATGAGAACCTTAAACACATACCACATCAATTGGAACAAACACTGCCTGGGCGCAAAGAGATGAAATCATGCCAGCAGTGCCATTAGCTATAGCAGCTTTGGTAGGTTCTGACAGTGTAAAAGGTTCAACTATCTTGAAAGCAGTCGCTTTTGTAGTCTCCAACAAAGTGAGAAAAATGATCCTAGTTGGAATTGCACCAGTAATAACTGTTCCAAACCCTCGATAGAGACCTGGAATGCCATCTGTTTTCAGTATACCTCTGATTACAGAAAAAGCATTCTTCTCAACAGTATCCTTTGTAGCAACCTGAAGCCTAGTTTTCACAACAGACATAGGATATAATGCCACTGTAACCCCAGTAAAGAGGCCAGCTCCTACAACATAAAACTTAGTCTTATCAAGCCTGCAAAAACGGGTGGAAGTAAGCACGTGACGGATATAGAGCCATGTCTCAATAGAAGCAAACAAACTAAACAAGGGCATGGGAGATGAATGCCAATGCCAATGCCAATTGATGGACCAAGGCAAATCATCCTCAATTCCCTAATCATCAAGAGAACTGTAGTAAATAAGAGAGTTAAAGCGAGGCAGGTGGATTCAAACACAGCCCGAGGCATATCCTAAACACATTCCCACAAATCAGTGATGAAGAATAACATTAGCGAACAGTTCGTGTTCGCCAAGTAAAAGAACGGAATCCCTTATTACCAAACTACTACCCCTAACAGATTCTGCAAGGATCAGTACCCAAAAAACATAACAAAATGCAGATAAAAATTAACCCCCATCTCTTCTTTCCGTAATCAATTTGCAAAAGAAGCCATTTTGACACCAATACATTCTCAGATGGGTAAAACAGAAACTGCCCATTTATGTTTAATAAGCCAATCGATTGTCTCGCTCATTAATTTTCCCAGTAACCAAACAAAAACAAAATGACAATAATAGGGAAGAAAAGAAAGGAAGTTGAAGGAGAAAACGCACTCACTTTTCCCAGTTAATCTCGGTATGGCCGAGAGAATGAACTCGCGCGTTAGATGCCTCCATTTTCCCTAATCAGATTCCCAAGATCCCAAATTCCCCAATTCTCATCATAGAACTATACGGTAATATATTATATATGGGCCAATCAACACAAAGACAATCAACTCAAGGCAGCCCCCCTTCCCATCCTGTTTTCCATTTCCATTTGACAACAAAGAGGCAAAAAAGAAAAGTATATTAGGAAATTTATTTTAGAAAATGATGAATAATAGGATTTAACTAATTTTTTAAAAATAATCTTTAAAGTTTGTTTGTGATTTTCAAAATTATTTATCTTAAAATTGATAAAAATATATATACTTCCTTATTATCATGAAAATCTAATATTTATGATAATAGGAATTTACTAATTATAAACATTTATAAAAAATGGTTTCTTAAACTTCTAAAATATATGTAAATATATAACTTATTTTTAAATTAATTAAATTAATAATTATTGTAATTACTAATTTAAATTAAGTCAATTCAACATAGCTCAATGCACAAAACACCAACTCGTTACTTTATAATCACAAAGGAGCGCTTCTTTAATGTAGTTATTAATTTAAACTAAGTTAAATTAATTCTCAATGATATTAAATTAATAATTTAAAATTATGAGTCCATACAAATGAAAAGTCCAAATTCGAAAAAAAAAAAAGCTAGTCCAAAGAGGGAGAAGATAGCCGACACGTTTCCATTGGTTAAGCGTGTTTGACTGGAAATCCTCTGGTCAAACATAGATCTTAGAGGAGACCTTTTTAAAAAATGCAGTTTGGGTTTAGATTAATTTTAAAAAGTAAGAGTCGAATTAATATTTGAATATAAAAATATAATCTAAAATTTAATTTGATTTTTAATATAAATTGTATATATAATTTTGAATTGAAATTTTTATTCAATAAATTTGAATTTCAAATTTAAATTTAGTTATAAACTTGTTATTATCAAGTTATCCCATTAAAAGAAATTATTAACAAATTAACAATAACAACAATGTACAATTGAGTTATTAACATACGCAATTTTTTTATAACTTTTACTAAGAGGTCAGTTTGATAAACCAAATTTGGGATTTTATTATCATAAAGGAACAATTTTTACTCGTTACTTCAATCTTCTAAATTTCATATTAGCACAGGATGGTCGAATTGGTAGAGTGAAAAGACATGAGGTTAAAAAGTCTTGTATTCAATTCTTCCTTCTTACATTCGATTATAAAACTTGTCTGATACAAAATACATATTTAACATAATTTACAAATGTCAATTTAAAGATTTATCATGTATACATCTAAAAGGTAATATCTGCAGATACTTCCGTTAAAAAAATATATTTACCAATCATAAAAGACAGTTACTTACAAGTCAACTAATCACAATTTAAGAAAGTACAAATTTTTTAAACTTTAATTAAGGCAGTGATTAAATGGAACTGCTTTCCTTTCTCTTTTTAACTTTTAAGTGTTATTTCCTACTTTTATCTCTGCAAATTCGTTTTCCACCTCCTGGTTGTGTTCCCTTTCACTTCAACAAGTTGGTTAGAAGAAGTCTTCAAAATGGAGTCTTTATTCCCTTCCATTTTAAAATTTTAAAAACCCATTATTATTTGCAAAATAACATCGCCTTTCTTATAATTATCAAATCTTGAGTCCCACTCCCAGGTTAAGCCTGGACTCGATCATCAAGCCTACTTATTGCTTCTAGGTATACGTCATTTAGTTTGATAAGCGATCCAGCTCATTCAAGCTTAGGTCCAACTCAAAATCCGATTAAGCCCAAGCACCGATCATAATTCATAACCTCATATTTATTTTCTAAAATTAAAAATATAAAAGAAGTTATTTTTTATAATTTTCAAATTTCAAGTCAAATTAAAAGATGAGTTCAATCATCACAGAACATTTATTAATTTTTTTAGTTTAAAATCATAGTCGAATTAACTTAATTTACTACATTTTATTAAACTTAAAAAAGAATTAGTAAATTTAAATTTAGTTAAATTCAATCCGGAAAGAATAGAAACAGTTAAGATGAAGGAACATTCTAATGACAGATTGGGAAAGTTCCAAAGTTGGAAACTATATGCAATTGGCTGATTGAAAAACTCGTAATTTAGCAAAAACAAGATGCTAATGCCCATAGTTTTCTAGGCAAAGCCAAGGAAAACGTAAACTCAGCCCACTGGAAAACTTTGCAAAGAAAAGTCAAGTTCTGACTTTCCTCTACTCGTCATCTTAACACACTCAATATATATATATACCAACCAACATGACTCTTGAGTCTTCATCAATCCTCCATATATAACAGTTGCTTGCATACTATATATCGTGCGTTCAAGTTCCAAGAGGCACTGAAGGCTCACTTCAGAAGCAGAATAACCTTTCAAATGGGTCGTTGGGTGAGACCAGAGGTAAGTACAGGAGAAATCGTTAGTTTCCCACTTTATCTTTTTTTTTTGTGTTTAATTAATGTTATTTTAAGAAGTATATATCTTAGATGAAGAGTTTTTCTAAGTTACAATAATTATTATTGTTTAGATCATATTAAACGAAAAAATAAAACTATTTCATTTATATCACCACCTTGTCAACTATATATATATACACATAGAAATAAGGCTATGTATTATTGAATTCTCTCATGCCCTATTGAAAGCGGACTCTTAGATTTAATAGTTGTATTAATTAGAATCTAATAGGTATATAATTAAAATAAATTTATAACATGTTTTGTTTGAAGTTGGGAATTTTTGTATAAATTAATTATTATTTCATCATAAATTGTAAGATATAAGTGGTGATTCTTGGTTAGAAGTACTTCATTTTTTTTACTAACAATTTGTAAAAAGATAATATTTCTTTCAATGGGTGGATTCTATCCGTCTTGAATTATAAGTGAATATTTTAATATTTAATTAAATTTCACAAATTATTTAGTAAAGATAAGTTTGTAAAATAATTTGCAACTATATCATGATATTTTCATAACAAAATTTTTCAGATGATTAAAAAATTGAATCGGTTCGACCGGTTTAATTTTAAAAAATTTGAACCGGTTAATTATTAATTTAGTTTTACATTTTTATTGTGATTTATTTTATTAATTCTTGTTGTTAAAAATGATTAATTTATTAATTAATAGGTCAGTTTTTGTAAATTAATCGATTTTATAAATCAAAATTGATTAATTAATTTTTATTTAACTATCTAATTTTTTAACTAAACTTAAAAATTTTCAATCGGTAAGGTCAGTCCTTTTTAATCATATTTTAAAATATTTAATTTTATTTATTTTAACTGATGTTACAATATTTTAATACCAATTGAACATTTATATCTTAAATTTTTTCTGATTTAACTTTCGATACAGCTTTTAAAACATTAGATTTTTTTCTCGGAAACTTTATTTTGTTGTTTCTAAAGTGACTCCATTTTTTCTTTTCACTTTTATTTTTGTCTATATCCGTATCAAGTAAATAAGTTGGAAAATTTCCAAAATTCTAAATAAAGTTAATGACTTTTGCTTAATTATGTCACCAGGTCTATCCACTCTTGGGTGCAATGACCTTTGTCACGAGCATCTGTATCTTTCAGCTTACCAGGAACATTTTCCTGAACCCTGACGTCAGGTAATTATGATGGCATATTTTTATTATACTAGGATTCTTAAATTATAATATAGAATTCAGACTTGATCATACTCAAAAATTCGGTTTTAAATTTAACTCAAAACTTATTTAATTTTTATTTATTAATTTTATATATATTTAATTAATTTATTCTAATAAGTTAATTTTAAAATTAAATTTGATCAATTATTTTTACACTTGATTTATACTAATTTTTATTTTTATTTTTTATTTTTCTCTTTTAGGTCAGAAAATATTTTCAGGATGATTGGAAAATAATTTCGTGTTGAATTCTTTTTCTTTTAAGTAATCTTTGAATCTTTTTCTTTTTGTGGGGATTTGGAACCGATTATCCACAGAGTAAACAAAGCCAATCGCAGCAAGCCAGTCCTGGAAAACTACGAGGAAGGAGAGAGTTATGCAGAACATAAGCTGCGCAAGTTTCTTCGAACTCGTCCACCTGAAATCATGCCTGCCATCAATCACTTCTTCTCCGAAGACAAATGAACATTAGATTCAGTTCCCGTCATATAGAATGTGCAGTAATTTTGTTTGATGAATGTTTTATACATAGAATCTTGCACTTACACTTGATGTCTTTAAAAGTGTATGATTAAATTAAAAGACATAATAGTTAAAATAAGATCAAAGGCTTTCTTTTAATTTCCTTTTGGGTCACAACCTTGTGATAATCGGAGTTCTTTTCTTTTTCGATTTCTGTCATATCTTGTGAATAACGAGCTTGGATGGACTTGGGGCAGTAATTACCGGAATTATTTCAAGTATATAGTTTGCTAGCACCGTCTTAAAACAAAATCCTTTTTAACCAAAATTCATGAATACTCTTAAAGCCAAAAGTACATTTTGATCTTCAACGTCTACAACAAAATATAAAACAAATCATAATATTTTTAAACACTAAAATTGAACTCAATATTTTCAAAATATTCAAAAATAAACTCTAATGTACAAAGATAATTAACGTAGTTATTTTTTATTTTTTAAAATAAAAAGTAGACTTCACTTGTCACGTGACAAGTAAGACTCGCGGTATGAAATGTATAACAATAAGTCTCACTTGTTACGTGACAAGTAAAGCCTACTGTGTAAAATTCATATTTGTGATTTTTTTAAATAAAAGTAGATAATACTATCACGTGATAATGTGACTCACTGTTCATTTAAAAATTATATGTTAAAATGACACTTAACTGTCGAAGAGTTATCTTTGTTAGATTTTTCGTTTATTTAAGATTTGTTCTGAATGTTTTGAAAATTTTATGGTTCATTTGAACGTTTTAAAATGATTAGGTTTAAATTGTAATTTATTGTAAATATTGAGGCTCAAATTACACTTATGACCATACGCTTAATCATTACTGATGTTAAGGAAATTAAAAAACTAACTTCAACTTTTCTTCATTTTATATTGCAATTTGATTCAGGTAAGTCCATTCCATCGATTCCAAATTTTGACGACTTTTACAATAACCACCTTTGTCCTTTTCTATTGTTTTGTTATTTCAATAGCGTTTTAGTTTTTATTTTTGGTGAAAGTATAGGTTCTTGACTGCCTGTGATAGATATTATATTCAGTATGCTTTCTAAATATGGTGACTATTGATTTTAGGGTAACAACCGGTGGAGAGCATGTGAGAACTATTCGTATACCTTATAGTAATGGTCCAAACATTCTGTAATTAATGGGTATTCAATTCTTGGTTTTATGGTAACTCTTGGTGTGCTTCGTGGAGCACATTTATATAAGCGTTCTTGTAGATTTTTTGTGGTCCCATAAACTTCTTTTCTCTTATGAAAACATATACTATCATATTAAGAATTGAAAGCTTAGAAAAATTCTAAAACGCACCTCTTAAAGCACAAACAACAATGGTAGGAAGTACTTCGTTTTTCTTCAGCATTTATTTTATTTGTTATTCTAATGTATATTATTATTGAATATATGTTAGAATTTGCTTACATTTGGTATCATAGCATGTTAATCTCTGCCTTATTGGAGTTTTTGAAGAATTTCAAGATT
>JAOSBM010000001.1:25034895-25047061 GCA_027568955.1 Erythroxylum tenue
AGTATACCAAGCTCGGGGAGCTTGTTTCAGTCCGTAGATTGCCTTGTGCAATTTGCACACATAATCAGGATTCAAGGTCGATTCATAGCCAGGAGGTTGCCTTATGTATACTTCTTCATCGAGCTTGCCTTGTAAAAAGGCATTATTCACATCAAGTTGATGTATTGGCCATGAGAGATGCGTGGCAATTATAAGGACAAGTCTAACGGTAACTAGTTTTACCACCGGACTAAAGGTCGAATGATAATCAATTCCCGGCCGCTGAGTGAACCCTTTTGCTACCAATCGTGCCTTATACCTGTCAATTGAGCCATCAACATTATATTTTACACGAAATAACCATTTACAATCCACAATATTCTTGGAAGCATCGTATGGGACAAGGCTCCATGTTTGATTTCGCATCATAGCATCATATTCAGCTTGCATTGCAAGCTGCCAGTGGGTATGTTTTTGGGCTTGTTTGTATGTTCTGGGTGCATATGTTGGAGACAGGGAGGTGGTGACATGAAATTGTTTCGGTTTTAGGCTGTTGGTTTGGGATCTTGTGACCGTATGTTGTGTTGGTTTTGGTTGTGCTTGATTGGTGTCGGCTTGTCGAGATTGTTCTTGCATTGTGTCAATCGGTATTGATGTGTCTTGGCTAGGGGCGGCAATGGTTGGTTGATTTTGGGTGGTCATGGCAGGTTGGATGGTATGGGAAGGTGATTCAGGCCGATTATTTGTGGGTGTAGCAGAAAGTGAGCTGCTGCGGCGATGGTAAGTTTGGGAGGACAGTGGCTGCTCAGTTTGACGTTGTTGTTGGGAGTTGGTGTTAGAAAGTGGTTCAAGAAGTATACCTGTATCGACGGATGACGCTGAGGCAGAGGAAGTAGTGGGCAGCCAAACCTGCAAGTAGTTTGGTAATTCAAAGCAAGGCTGAATATTGTGATCATTTGTTTTCAAAGATTCAGTTTCTAAATTTTCCCAAGAGACAAAAGATATATTTCCTTTGTACTGAAATTGAGAAGTTGCACAAGGAAATTCACATTCATAAAATACTACATCCCGACTTATAAAAATTTTGGAGGTTGTGAAATCAAAACATTGATGCGAGTGATACTTGGTAGAGAAGCCTAGGTATAAACACGGTTTGGATTGCGGATCAAGCTTGTGTTTGGCATACAGTTTCAACCACGGATAACAAAGACAGCCAAATGTTTTAATGGATTGAAGGTTGGGTTGTTCTTTGAATAGCACCTTATAGGGACTATGGTTTTCTAAGGTGTTAGTGGGTAACCGGTTTATTAGGTATGTTGCCTGTTGACAAGCAAAGGACCAAAATTGAGAAGGCATGGAGGCTTAGTGCATAAGAGTTTTGGTCGTTTCTATGATGTGTCGGTGTCTGCGTTCGACTACGACGACTCTTTGTGGTGTATAAGGGGGAGAAACTAGGTGTTCAATACCATTGTGATTTAAATAGGTATCAAGGCTTTGATATTCACCGCCGCCATCAGTATAGAGAGTCAAAATTTTTGTTTTAAAGCGACGTTCAAGTAAGGGATGCAATTGTTGGAAAATTTTTAAAACTTCATCTTTTGTTTTGAGAGTATAAAGCCACATATATTTGGAGAAGTGGTCGACAAATAAAATATAGTAGCGTTTTTTATCAATTGACAAAATCGGGGAAGGACCCCAAAGATCACTGTATACTACTTGCAAGGGAAATTGAGTTTGCAAAGTGTTTTGAGAAAATAGTAACCTGTGCATTTTATTCGAAATGCATGAATTACAAACGGAAGTTTTGGAATTGCTTTTCGGAATTGAAAATTGAGTAAAAACTTGATTTAAAACTTGGTGATTGGGATGACCCAACCATCGGTGCCACAGGTCACTTGAGACAGCCACACGACATCTTGTTAAATCAGTGAATTTTGTCGGTGGCCATTGATATAGCCGTCCACTACTTTCTCCTCGAACCAGTGGCGCCCCCGTTGCCAGATCCTTCACAACATAGGAAAAAGGGTAAAATTCAATGGATTTATTATTATCTAGACAAAATTGGGAAACTGAAATAAGATTATTGGTAACGGAAGGGGAGCATAAGGCATTATTCAAGGTAAAACGACAATTAGATGCTTTCAAATCAATGTTACCAGTGTGGGAAATCGGGATGGTTTCACCATTTCCCATAACGATGTCTTCCGAGCCATTGTAGTCATGTAAGGTTGCAAATTGTTGAGCATCTGAGACAATATGGTGGGTTGCTCCAGTTTCGATTATCCAAGGATCTTGTTGTTGAGACACATATTCGGCATAGTGAGCCCAGGCTTGCATGTGATCATGCGATTGGCTGCGGCACACACGAGCCGAGTGCCCAGGCCTCGTACAAAGCTGACAGCGAAGGCCCGAGTCATTGTTTGGTGGCTGCTGCATATTATTTCTTCTTGGCCGCCCTTGTTGATTGTGCCACTGCTGATTGTTAGACGCCTGATTGTTACCATAGCGCCGATATTGATTATTGGGAGATCCATTTCGATTGTTTCTCGAGGGCTGTTGTTGAGCAATAGCAGCAGTAATGGGCTGTGCAAGAGGTTTGCAAGATTCCTCGTGCTTCATAAAGAGCTCGTGATCCACAAGCTTCTCATATAGCTCTTCATAAGTGATAGTGGAGTCCCGAGATCGAATTGCAGCAGAGATTTCTCGGAACTCAGTGCCAAGACCACTGAGAATCTTGACAATCAATTCATCATTTGATATCGGCGCACCAGCAGTAGCCAATTCGTCTGCAACTGAACGGATGTCTCGAAGATATGTGGCCATGGATTGTGACTCTTTGTGAAGGCGAGCTAACTGATCGCGAAGACTGAAGATTCGCGTCTGAGATTTATTGGCAAAGGCGGTGTGCAAAGTGCTCCAGGCAGAGTGAACAGTAGGAGCATTGGCAACCGAGGAAGCGAGGGTGGGATCAACAGAAACCATGAGTGCATTTTGGATCAATTGATCCTGTTGAAACCAAGTTTGATAAGAAGGATTGGGTATGGTGTTATTGTTTTCGGTAATGATTTTGCTCGGGGCTTGGGTGGAGCCATCGAGATGGCCGAATAAGTCGTGGCCATTCATCGACATGGAGATTTGTGTTTTCCATGTTGCGAAGTTTTGAGAGCCGGTGAGTTTGATGGGAAGCTGCGTGGCAGGATTAACTGAACAATGGTGGTGATGGTAGCATTGTCGACATTGAGGACAGTAGTGGTGCGAGCCATTAAGTAGGGAGGGGACGAGACTTTGGGAAGAAAAAAAAACTCTTTAGAGGTTTAGGCTCTGATACCATAAAAGATTGGGAAAAGTTATTTCGATCTTCTATTGATTGTGAGTATTTAAACTCAAAACAGATTACAATTGTTTACATTTGAAATTCAAAATAATTTGGAGTTCAAAACAGAATGAATCTCCAATATCTACTCTTAGGAATTAGGCAGCTAACTTACCGTAAATATATTTACAACAAACGGAATTTACCAAGTCAACAATTCCGTTAATCTGCCTTACTATTAATGACCAGAATATTCAAGCTTACAATTAGGTAAATAAAGTAAAATATCATCAGCATTGAATGTATGATTGATTTTACTCATCCACAATGACAATTGACTGACATAAGCATTATCGTTGATCTATATTTCCTTAACTTCAATTTATGATATCCCCTAATAATTATATTCTTACTTAAAAATACCATAATCTCATCTCCAACTTCAATCACTTGAACTCTTCTATATTAGTCAATATTCACCTTGTATTTTATATGGTCCTTTTCAGGCTTCTCTTTCACCTTCACTTTTTTTTGTGGCTCTTTGGCTAACTTTTCAACACTCAATTACAACAATGCTACCAAAGTTTTTGATGAGCCTCCTACAAAATGTTGCTAACTCACAAAAACTTCTCATATCCTTAATATTCATAGGTGTAGGCTATTCCCTAATAGTTTTTTTTTTCATCCACCCTAATAATATATTTTTCAAATAATGTACCTAATAAATAAAAAATTTAGTCATAAATATATGTTTTTTAATTAGCATGAAATTTGTTATTTCTTAATATCTTAAACACCTTTTAAAGATACTTAAGATGCTTATCAACATATTTGCTATAGATAAGAATGTCATTCAAATAAATCACAACATAGTCACCAACGAAAGTTCGTAACACTTGGTTTATAAGGCACATAAAGATACTTGGTGATTGTTAACCCAAATAACATAACTAACCCTTCATAAAATCCATCTCTTATCTTGAATGCATTTTTCATTCATCTCCAGGCCTTATACTTATTTGGTAATAGTTGCTTCTAACATCAATTTTAGAGTAAATAACTGCTCCACTTAATTGATATCACATATCATCTAACCTTGGGATAGGAAACTTGTACCTAATAATAATTTTGTCGATTGTCCTACTATCAACACACATTCTCTAACTATCATCTTTATTTGGAGTAAGGAAAGCAGGAACATCCAACAGAATCATGCTCCCCCTAATATGATCATTCTTAGTTAATTCTTCTACCTTCTCCTTTAATATCTCATTTTCTTTTTGACTCATGCGGTAGCGAGGTAGATTAGATAAACTAGTTCCATGAACAAGGTCAATACGATGTTGGATATTATTAGGTAAATCATCAAGAAATACATCCATAAACTTTTCTAAAATAAGTTGGATTTCCAAGGAAATTTCATCTTTCTTATTTTCTCTCTCCTCTTCCCCTTTAATAATTAGTAAACGCACCTCCCTTATTTATTTAATCTCACTCATAAATTTTCTATTATTATTTACTTGTATTAAAGGTCTTTTACTCTCTTTATTGAGTTTCACACTCTTTTTAACACTTATAGGCACTAAGGTATATTTCACCTCATATTTCATAATTGGGAAATATTTTTCCTAGTTGAATGCATTACATCAACATCATATTTCCATGGTTTACCCAAAAGTGTTTGACATGTATCTATATCAACAACATCACGATAATGGTTATCATAATATTTACCAATTGAGAATGACACCTTATAACATTCATTGACAAAGATTTCTCCAACTTCCTTGGTCTCTCCAATACTATAAGGTTAGGTTGTGGCTCCGTAGTTAACTTCAATTTCTTCACTGTTGCTTTACTTACAATATTTTTTGGCATCCACCATCAATAATCAATTCACAGAAGTCTCATTATACCATATACATTGGGCAAAAAGTTTGCCTTTGCAAATTGTTGTTCTCCTTGCAGGATATCATTAACCTTCTAATAACTCCCACAAAAGCATCATCATCTTCTTCCCCTTTTTGCTTCCAATTATCTCCTTCGAGTGCACATATTTCCTCCCCCTCCTCATCTTCATATTACTCCACCATATTTATCATTTTCCTCTTTAGGCATTCATTAAAGGCCATAGGAGTTGCCTTGATTGAATTTCCACCACTATTATTACTTTTTCCACTACTACTATATGTAGCAACAATATTCACCTCCTTTTTTTTCCTTTTTAAATGAAATTATTTCCATTTCCATACTGTTTAAACTTCTTTAATTTCTCACAAAGCATAAATTCTGCTTTCATAGTAAAATTTTTGGCATCTTAAATTATTAACACTATTTAGATCTTAATCTTGTCCCTTATACCTAACTTCAATCCTCTTAAGTACTTTGAAGCTCGTTAATGTTGGGTTTTAAATAATTGATTACAAGTTGTCAACCTTAAAAACTTTATGATATATTCTTGAACACTCTTATTCCCTTACCAATTGTTTCATCCTCTTCTATAAAAACATGATTTCAAGCCTCTCTTCTTTTGATATCTTTTAACTGATCCCATACTAATGCTCCCTTTTTAATCTAGCTCAGCTAACTAATTAAAAAAATGCCTCTATATCTATATCAACATTAAAGAATGAGAAATCTACATATTCTTCTCTATCACGTCTTTAATGAACAACTTCTTCCTCATTACTAACTATTGTTTTAATTCTATAGTGTATGATTTTAAATTTGAGGACGTCTTACATGATTGTCTTACCTATCAACTTGATCCTTGATTATCCTATTATTATCTCCTCCTAACAACGCTTACAGCTAATCTCTTATCTTTACCAGCTGTTGTGCGATATTGTAATTTAACTCCTATATTCTTTAATCGCTCTCCAAACTTTTGGTAACCCACGAACTTCATCGCTGGTGTTATTAGCCATTGTCAAAAGAACAAGCTTTAGGCTTTTAAGCTCTGATACCACTTGATGTAGTGCAAAAACAACCTATTCTAATCTAAGAATAGTAAATAAACCAAATCTAATCCAAAATTTGAAGAAAACCTAAAAAAGATCAAATTTGTTGATAAAAACAATGAAAATAAGGAAAGTTAACAAGTTCTGCCATCCTACAACTATTTATAATGAAAAATAATAACCTAACATAAAGTTTAGTAGAAATAAAACTCTAAAGTATGAAGTTTATTTAAAATAGATTTATGGTGGTTCTAAGCATAAATCTTTAATTGTTTTCAACATGGTTTTGTGTGTTTTGATGCCTCGTCAACTCACATGCACTTTATAAGTAAACATTTTTATATTATATTGCATAAAAATAATTTTTATTGAAAAGAATATATGAGAAATAAATTGTATCATCTAATAATATGATAACATATATTTAATAGAAAAAATTAGACGTCTCCTTAAAATAATTATTATTAAAGTTCAAAGTATTTAAAATTTATTTTTAAAGTAAAATAACTTAAAACTCCATTAATCATTTTTTACTATCTTTTATTTATTATATATTATCAAGATGTATAATAAATAGAATAATAATTATGGTTTAATATATATGGCATTAATATTGTGTAGTGAATTTAATAATATCTCAAATTTGTATTCAAAATATTTGTTAAGAATTATAATTAATGAGATATACTTTAAACCAAAAGATTAATTTTAATTTAACTATTGATAAGCTTTACACAGTCATATTTAATAAGAACTCTAATTCTAACGTCTTTGTTAATTCCTTTTTAAAATTTAGTATAATTATAATCATGTGTAAATACACTGAAAAATATTGATCTATAAGATGTAAAGGGTGATAAATAATAATAATATGTAGGAATACATATATCTATAGTAATGAACACTAGAGAAAATTAAAAGAGTTAGAAAATACTACATAGGACATGATCATCAATAAATCAACCTATGAACAAATGAATAAATAGTTGAATTAATGCCTTAAAAGTGGAGAAAAGGAAATGCATAATTGTTCTTCATTCTAATACCTAACCAGTTTGTGCTTCGATTATATACACATTATCTATTAATGACTATAAACATGGCCTTATGGTGCTACTGAAATTTATTTATTTATTATATTTTATTAGCAATCTAATCTCCTTTATAAACTGTTTAGAGAAAACAATATCCTTGAAAATGGAAGAAGATGTAAAGAGGTTAAGCTACTTAAATGTGTTAAAAAATTAATAACAAAAATTTGGACGTCAAAGAAACCAGGACCTTTTCTTATGCTGATGCAATCTAAATTATATTTGGGTTTATGAAACTTAATCATACTTATCCAATAAAAAAATTTTCTTTCCAACTATATTACACTCCTATTCATACAATTCTATATTGAAATAAAAATTCAGAATCCAATAACTATAAGAGGGAGACAAATTTTATTTTCTTCCATAAAGCTATCTTATTTAAAAGAAATGCCAATAAGATAATCAATTTTGCTAAGGGCAATGGAGGGGATTTGGGAGTAACAAGAACTAAAATAAGAGGTTTATAACTATTTAAAATTTTTGTTAGGATCATTCTCTAATTGTGGATCTATATAGGTACTTAATTTTTTTTCTTTATAAAGCAATCTTTGATGAATAAGCACATTTCTTCTCCAAGCCATTCACTTATAGAGATATTAAATAGGCTTTTTTAAAGCTTTATTTATAATAAAGCACCTGGTCTAGATAGACTTAATTCTTATTTCTTTAAGAAATTTTGAAGTTTGCTAAGGAATTGGGTGAATAAGGTCATATTTAAATTATTTAGCAAACGGAGAATGTTAAGACAATTAAATAAAACTCATATAAGCTTAATCCCTAATGTCCCTAACCCACTTCATTAAAAGAATTCATATTTATCTCTTGCTATAACGCCTTGAATAGAACATTTCCAATTTCCTAGCTTCGAGGTTAAGGATTGTGTTAGGATCCATCATCAACTCATCATAAGTTTCCTACATTAAGGGAAGGATTATAGAAGAGAATATTCTTCTGGCTTAAGAATTATTCAAGGACTACCAAATGAGTGCTTTAATCAAGAGTTGTGCATTGAAAATAAATTTTGATTAATCTTTTGACTTTATCAATTAGAGCTTTATTATCGACTCATTGGAAGTTTTGGGATTCTTATAAAAACTCACCAACTAGATTGAGCAATGTATAACAACCACTTCATTTAGTATTTTGGTTAACAAGGAATCAACTTTGGTTACTAAATGTGGAAGAGAGCTAAGATAAAGTGGCCCCCTTTCACCATATCTATTCCCTATAGGCATTAAGTGTTAATTAGGCTAATAGACCATAATATCAAGCAAGAACCTATATTCATCTTTTATAATAAATGTAGGGAGTTAATTAATCTCTCTTTCACTAATGAGTTTATTTATATTTTATGAGGCTGATGTAAATTCAATTAATATTATAATGAATTGCCTACACCTCTTCAACAATTTATTATGTTTCTCAATTAATACGAATAAGAGCGATATGCTCATCTCTGTGTTGGTTGACTAATAAGCATGTTGGGTCTTTGTAGTCTTTGGTTTACAAATTAAAGATCTCCCTTTCACATACTTAGGTGTACCAATTAAAACTAAAAGACCCTCGTTTAAGGACTATCAAGATCTGTTTGATTCTTTCTAAAAGAGAATTGGTCATTGGTACAATAAAAGTATGTCTTTTACTTGCACATTGCAACTTATAAACTCCACACTTTACAAAATGCATGTCTATTGGTCATATCACATGGTGCTACCAAAGAATCTTGCCAAAACATTGGAAAGGATGATGTGAAACTTTTTATGGTGAGGGGATACTTAAAATAAACCTCATGTAAAGGTTAAATGGGCTGATATATGGCTACCAAATAAGAAAAGGGTCTTCAAATCACACTTATCCAAACTATTAATAAGGTTTTACTAGCTAAACAAATTTAAAGGATTCTTATAGATAAGGAGACATTATGGGTGTAATAGATATACATACATTATCTAGAAAATAGAAGTCTTCGTAAAATTAGGCTAAAATCTAATACTTTATAGACCATGCACAAATTATTAAGCTTAGTGAAAAGCTTTGTTGGGAATATAAATACAAAAATAGAAATAGTGAAAATACTTAGCTATGGTTTGATTATTAGAGTGAGTTAGGCCCCCATTTATTTCTTTAAAACCTTCAACCTAAGATTTATGCTCCATCCTAAGGCTAATTTAAAGAGTTTATGATTGGTAGGTCAAACTTAGAGGTTTCTTCATTATCAAAGACAATCTTCCAAGATACCATCCTAATAAATATCAGGTTGACAAGATCACTTAGCAAAGACACTCTTTATGTATCTTCACTAATAAATCCCACAATCATCTTTTAGGAGTCTTCATCTAAAAGTACCCTAGAATATGTTTGTGTAGTTCAAACCAAACCCTCATAAGGTCTCATTTTTCTTATGGCTTGCCATCAGAAATCACTTAAGCATATTATATAAAGTTAAAAGTTTATACAGAAATAACATTATTAACAACGTTTTAGTAGGAATCTCGTTGAGATGCAAATCTGAAGAGATCCAGAAATACACAACTTTGCCTCTAGATAGGCTATTTTAGATAAACCCATAATGCAACAAAGTTTTGGAAAACAGTTGGAAAAAAACAATAGCCAAATATATAAACAAATAATTGCATAAATGAAAATAAAATCTAATGAAATAAAATAACAAAATAAATAAATAAATAAAAATAAAAAAGAGTAAATAAATAAACAAATAAGTAAATTAAACAAATAAGAAATTAAAAATAAAATAATAAATAAATAAGTGTTATAATTAAAGGAGTAAGTGCTACAAACAGAAGTATTTAGGTTAAATAAAAGACACAATAATCGACAAAAAATGCTCAAAAGGCCTATGAAAAGAGAAGAACCTCTCTATGTAGGGTCCTCTACTTATATCTTAGTTCACCAAAGTTTTTAATTGAGGCCTAAGTCCTTGGTAAGTTTTAATAGGGCCATATTGTTCTTGATCACTCCCCTCCAATTCTTTTTGGGTCTTCCTTTTTTTAATCTTATAGGCCCTAAATTCAATCTTTTCGCATCTTCTCAGTGGGGCATCAAGATGTCTCCTCTTAACATATCTGAACTACCTAAGCCTTGTCTCTCTTAATTTCCTATCAATGTTAGCCACCCTTAACTTGTCTTCTACGAATGCATTTTTGATATTTTATTTTATTGTAAGGTTGCATATTCAACGAAGCATCCTTGTCATCACCATTATTAACTTATGACTATGCATATATTTGATGGGCTAACATTATGCTCCATAAAGCATAGTCGACCTAATTGATAAACGGTATAATTTAGCTTTTAGCTTTAGTTGTATGATGGAACCAAGGCACTTCAAAAAACTTTCTATGGTGTAACTTTTGTACCAATTTTTATCTTCACATCAAATGGAACCCTACGACTTGAAAAGTTATATTCTAAGTACTCAATATTAGTCCTACTCAATTTAAAGCCCTTTGACCCTAGTGTATCTCTCCAAAGTTGTAGATTAACATTAACATCCTCTTGTTTTCATTCATTAAAATAATATCATCAACAAACAATATATAATAAGGAATATCCCTTTGGATATTCTTGGTAAGATCATCATAACTACTGTAAACAAAAAAGGGCTCAACGAGCATCCTTAGTGAAACTTGATATAGATAGAAAATGTTCTATATCTCCTTCTATCATCCTCACTCTACTCTTAACACCTTCATACATATCCTTAATAATTCGTATATTGGCAATCAGAACTCCCTTAGCTTATAAACACCTCTACATAACTTCCCTAAGTACACTGTCATAAGCCTTCTTTGAATTAATGTAAACTATGTGTAGGTCCCTATAATATTCCTTTAATCATGAAAGGAGATGTATTGCTTTTGTTGTGGAACTTCCTGGTATAAAACCAAATTGATTCTCTAAGAAAGGTGCATCCTTTCTCACTCTTTTCTCAATTAACTTTTCCCACATGTTTATGGTGTAACTAAGTAGTTTGATGCCTCTATAATTGTTACAATTTTAGATGACTTCTTTATTCTTTTAGAGAGGTATAAGTGTTAAAAAGTCTCCATCATCTAGTATTTTGGTCGAATTAAGGATCAAATTAAAAAGCTTAGTTAACCAACCCTTTTCTCATAGACTTTTCCATACCTCTATCAGTAACTCATAAGGTTCTACTATCCTTCCACTCCTCCCTCAAAGCTCCTTTAATTTCTTCTCTCGTAGTATGTCTACAATAAATGCAGCTATAGTATTGCACAGAAGTGCTAAGATAACCTAAAGAAATGTTGTTATATTCACCTTCATTAAAATGCCTATAGAAGTAGCTCTACCATCTTCTCTTGATGTTATTTTCATCTATGAACACTCATCTTGCTTCATCCTTTATACAACAAACTTAATCCTTGTCCTTCATTTTCCATTCCCTCGCTTTTGCTAACTTGAAAATATCTTTTTCTCCATCCTTAGTTTCTAATTGTTGATATATGTTCTCGTAGGCTCTACTTTTGGCTTTAAAAACTATCTTCTTTGCCTCTTTATTTGCCAGCTTATAACTCTCTCTAAGTTTACCCTGTCTTCATCTACGTTACTATCTAATAGAGCTTTATAAACAGCCTTCTTGATCTTTACCTTGTCTTGGATGTCCTTACTTTACCTCCAAAACTCCTTCTTATTACCTGATAGGATTGAATTTTCTTATATTTTCCTATACATTCACATGTGATTTCAATTCTATTTTTATGCTAAAATGTTTGATTTGTGCCCAATTTGTGCTGACTATTAGGTTAGATATATTGATATATTTTTGAGTCTAAAAAGAC
>JAOSBM010000001.1:25077492-25089415 GCA_027568955.1 Erythroxylum tenue
GGTGGAGCATGATGCTGTGAAGCATGATAATTCTCTACAATGAGAGTTATGGTATTTTCAGGAGATTTTCATTGAGGCGGAGTGTGGTTGTGGGATCAATCAAAGTCGCTAAGGTGGAGATTGTTGAGTTTTTGGCTCCTTTGTTGTCCCATATTGGTTGGGGACAACAAATGGGCAAGGCTCTTACCTATATAAGGAGGTTGCATCCTCTTTAGTTAGGGCACCAAACCAAGTCAAAGATTTGTAGTATAAATTTGACTCTAGTTAAATTCCTCCTTTGAAGTGAGAGTTGGAGAGTTTGTCTTGGTATTTCTTTGTGGGTGTGTTGGTGTATTAAGGGATTGGTTGAGAAGAAAAATTGTGTGATTGTAAGAATTTTTCACATAGTGAATTTTCTTCTCGGTGCCCGTAGTTTTTCTCCGGTTTGGGAGTTTCCACGTAAATTCTCTTGTGTTATTATTTTTTGATATTTTTGTCTATTAAAAATCCTTGGGTGTGGGTTTGGGGAGGTCTAAATTCCCAACACACTTAACGCAGGTTTAGAGGACACAAGCAATCCATGTTGCACGACTTTGTTCAATGAGATCTGTATTCCATGGCTGACAGCTTGCATAAACCCCGATGACCACCTTTTCTTTGATGGTTACCATATTACTGAAGCTTTGGTTTCGGTCATTGCAGCTCACTGTATTGCCGATACATCGGTGTGCAATCCAACTATAAGCCAGCTTATTGAAATGTAGTCATGGAGGAATTGCAGTAAAGATGATCAGTATAAGAAAAGATTATACTGAGATTTACTATTCAATCCTCTACCATCAACAAATAAATGATTTTACTTAAATTAATTTCTAGTTTTAAGAAAAAATTGATAGACTAATCAAATCCCATAATTTTTAATTTTTCCAAAATTTAAACCGTTAATATTAGGAGATATAGAATCTGTTTTGACACACATCTAAAAAATAACATATGTCCCATCATCGTTCTTGTTATATATAATCACACATCAAAGTCAGAAATGTTCTCAATAATGCATACTACCAAATCATAAATACTCTATCCCAGAAAATATGGCAAAGTTTTTCCACCATTCACATTCTCCAAACCTCCAGCTTTCACACAGTATTATCCTTTTTAATAATGCTTTTTTGGGTCAAAAAGATCTGAACAAGCATCTACGTGATCAGTTCCACGTTCAGTTCATGTCGTGTTCATTAAATTAACTATCAGCTTCCAGTTTCTCTGCCATATTCTATACATCTTTTGTCGGAGTCACATTGATCTTCCATGTGACTATCTCCTTATTTTAAGCCCTGAGGAAGGTTTGTTCTTGTTCACTCGAAAACCTCGCCAAATTTCTCTATAGCTACCCTTTAGGAATTCATCAATGAAACTCACCGTGTTCTCGTTTCTTTTTCTGCATCTCGACTCCATAACCAGAGTCTTGTCCTCTTCACCTCTCGTACCAGCTCTGTACGTTTTCGGAGATTCCCTGTTCGACAATGGCAATAACAACTTCTTGCCAACATTGGCCAGAGCCAACTTCAAGCCATACGGTGTCAACTTTGTTAAAGGAGTTACAGGAAGGTTCACTAACGGCAGAACTCTCCCTGACTACATAGGTACGATGTGATGATGAACATCAGAAGTTTGTTTCATGATCACTATTAAGTTTGTTGAATGAAAATGCTTTTTTGTTACTGTTAGCTGAGTATGTGGGACTGCCCTATCCTCCACCTTACATGCGTGTAAGAGAATCAACACCAGTTACTGGGTTGAACTATGCTTCTGGGTCTTGTGGGATTCTACCTGAAACTGGAAGCACGTTGGTAAGTGACACAATAAAGCATAATTAATAGTGTAAATTTATTTTTTTGGTTATGGTAAAGTATTAAAAGTCTAATCTAATATGATAATTTTAGATGTCTTTCCTTAATTAGGGGGTTCATTAGTTCTATATATTATTGATAATTAAGCCCTTGAGACCAATTGTTTTGCAAAATTAGCATTTTGGCGGATTAAAAGTGATTTTGCAGGGAAAATGCTTGACATTGGACAATCAGATTGAACTGTTCCAACGCACAGTCAGATCAGAGCTACCAAAGCAATTCAAAACCAGAAATCAGCTTCTGGATTACTTGTCGAAGTCTCTATTTGTGTTCTCAATTGGAAGCAATGACTACATCAATAACTATTTTCAGTCTAAATTAATTCACCAAACCAAAATCTATAGCCCTCAAGGATTTGCTGATCATCTCCTCTCTCAACTCTCTCAGAGTTTTGAGGTAATCATCTTTTGTTTATTGAAAATTTTCTCGTCTAAAAATGATTAAAGATAATTACTTTTCAAGTAAATATGTTCCCAAATTAATTAGTAAACTTCAGTAATTTAATACTAAAACAACAATTAATAATTCACACGAGCATGTTATCAACAGAGGTTATATAACTTGGGAGTCAGGAAACTTGTGATGTTCGAGATCGGTCCCATCGGTTGCATCCCATCAATTGCAAAGAACAGAGCTAACAAGAATGGGAAATGTGATGAAGAATCGAACCAGATTGTTTCCTACTTCAACGACAAGCTTCCACAAATGCTACGAAACTTGACATCAACCCTCCAAGCTTCTAGTTTCGTTCATGGCCGTGCTAGTTGGTTAGGCTATGATGCTATAATGAACCCTTCCAATTACGGTAATATATATATATATAGACTATAGTCTCATACGGCTTTTATTTATTTATTTATCATCAACTTCTCTTGCTGGTTTATTGACATTTAGAAGAATGAAGATTGAGCATGAAAATAAACACTATTTTAAATTTTTAATAAGGGTAAAGAAGAAATGAGACTTTCTTATAATTAATTTAAGTAATTATAGAAATACTCAAATCTTTACATTTTTAAAATTTTGTTGTAATTTTTAATTTTTTAGAAAATTATTTCTTTTAGATTTCTATTAAAAATTATACAAAACATTAGTAGCATAATCTTTGCAAGTATATCAATCAAATATTATCGACTTGATGATTCAATTCAATTTTTAATTATGATCTAAATTAATTGTACTTAATTAAAATTTGAGTCTGGTTTAATAATTTTAGATTAAATTTAAAATCTAAATTAGATCTTTATGTTAATAATATTTGATTAGTTCACATTCTTTTAAGATCGAAATCTCTGTTTTTTTAGATTTTTTAGTATAACTTTCCAAAAAAACCTCATTTTTTTCAAAAAAATTGATTATATGAATAATTATAAGTTATGTATTTTTAAATTTAAGAATTAAGTGTACTTAATTATATTTTAAATTTATGAATAACTTAAAATTCTTGAAAAATGAAGAATTTAGACCTAGTTGTTTGGTTACTATTTTATGTATGTATGTATGTATCATGTACTAGTGTGTATGCATGTATTGGTAGTCTTGTAGTTTTGTATGTAAAATGAAATGACACTATAAGTGTCATGATGTTATAATAAAAATACGTTTTTGTTAAAATCTCTCCTTATAATCTATTTTTCGAAACACTTATTTCCTCTTCTTCAATAACAATTGATCGGTGAACATCACTTACGCAGGTTTAATGGACTCGAGCAATCCGTGTTGCACGACTTGGTTGAACGGGACCTCGGGGTGCATTCCATTGCTGAAAGCTTGCACAAACCCTGATAATCACTATTTCTTTGATGCTTTCCATCTCACTGAAGCTGCACTTTCGGTCATTGCAGCTCACTGTATCAACGATACATCTGTGTGCAAGCCACCTATAAGCCAGCTTATTCAGATGTAATTATGGATTGAATTGCAGTTGAAGATGATCAGTACAAGAAAAGAGGTTGCACTGATCAAACCTATTGGATCCTTTGATGATACAGTGCATTTGCAAGTTCTTTTCTTTTTTCTTTTTTTTGTCAAGAACATGGCTTCAATTTAGATTAATCGTCGCATGATTATAATTATCTTGGGGAAACATAATAAGAAGCAAGAGAAGGTATTGATTCTAATATGACGTTATACATTGAATATTTAGATTTTTATTTTCTATAGTTTTTATGTTTCTTTTCTCTGTTATTAAATCTTAATTTATTAAAACAAATAAAAGATACCCTTTGAATGCTTAAATATAGATAAGATACGGGGACATCGGATACAAAAGAATAATTTTACTATTAATTACTTCAAAGCTCGCCATTTTTAAACATTGAAAGTGTATAATTACGTGGAGTTGTTATTTTTTTCGAAAAAGTTTCTTAAAATCTTAACCTAAAAATTTATATAACTGTTAATAATAAATTAATACTTAATAAAAAAGACAAAGTATTTAATGAAAAATTATTTTTATAATTTTGAAAAAGTTAAAAATTTGAAAAATCATAAAAATATCATCAAATCTTATAAAAGGCCTTAAAAAAGTTTTGAATAAAATACTGAAATTGGTTTGAATATATAAATATATTTTTATAAAATTTAATATATAAAATTACAAAATAAAAGTTTGAATATATTTAAAAAATTATTTAAAATTTGAGAATAATTTATCCGATTTCTTTTAGAAGAAGATAGTCCAAGACTCTAAATTCACAAAAGAAAACGGATCGATCACGATTTCATGAACTACTATAGAGATTTTATATATATGCTTCTCCATCTAATTGTAGCCTTTCCTAGTTCCTATGCATGCCTTAGTACAAAGTGAAAACTATCACAAAACCAAACCCGAACACACCTACGTTACTCTATATCCTATATCAGTTAGAACTGGATCGTATACTTCAAAATCTTTTGGCTCATTTAGTTGTTGATTGGTGGTTTGGAACTCGGACCACTCATCCCCTTGTAATCTTGGATCATCAGGTTCAAAATCTCTTCAGTCTCCTCAAGAAGTCTTTGAGTTTCATACTTTGAAACAGTCCCTGGAGTGTGTAGCCTGTCAGAAGTTGAAGAACTCTCCAAGCTAATTTTGGTTGGCGATGAATTAGAATCTTGAGAGTGCTTATGCTTGGAGTTCAGGACATGGAATATGTTCTTCTGCTTGCAAAATGAAAAAATCAAATTAGTTTCAGAACATGGCAGGTGGCTAGATGTTAGTATGTGTGAGAGAGAGACCTGAACATGGAATCGATGTTTTGGTTCTACCAGAGGCTTCAGATTCTTCTCGTTCTCCATTCCTGCAGTCAATCACCAAATCTTAGAGTTTGGTTTTAGATTCCTTGGACTAGAACAATTAATATAAAGCTGAACACAGACAAAAGGGGTCTTAAAAGGGTTTCCAATTTGATGATTTTTAGTTTTATTTTATAAAGATAATATTTTTTTAGCTCTTTCCTTACTTGAAACTCACTATTACTCAATGATATCAGAAGAATCTGAACCTGATATTGTCTCTAAAGCCCTTCTTTGAATGCCTTTGCCTTCCTTGGTTTCCATCAATAATTTTCGTAATGTCATTTTCCTATCTTCATCAGAAGCCATTTTCCTTGTATCAAGAAGTTCCTGAAAGTGGCCATGCTCAACATTATAAGTACACACACTCACACAGACCCAAAAAGAAGGAGAAGACACTAAGACTAGACCATATATCCCGAAGAGCAACAAGCTTACCTTTTCAGCAGGCACAGGATGAGTTATGGCCTCTTGAAGCTCCTTTCTGTTACCTGCTAAAGCATTCATAGCCAGCAGAACCAGTAGCACCAATCTCATCAGGAAAATTATGTGAACCATCTTTATGAATTCTTCCTTTGCTTTCATATATCTGCTTTATTCTCAACAGTAGGAGAGGAAACATGAAACTTATGATTTGGTTTCTTATAGACAGCTCAAAACCCAAGTCAGAGCTAGGGTTCCAACACCTGGTGGAGACAAAATCCTCTGTCCAGTTTTATGGTGTCTTATTGTATCCAGTGAATCTCAACCATTCATTTATGTGGGCTCCACGTTTATTTACATGGGATCCACATAAATTAATGGCTGAGATTCACTGGACACAATAAGACACCATAAAAATTGGACAGAAGATCTGGACTCCACCTGGTGAATGCATAAAATATTACACCCACCAAACTAGCTAGGAAAACTAAAAGATTATAAAAAATTAGCAGAAGACAACAGGACAAGTTAAACAAGTAGATATTCATAAAATCACTGGTTCTCATGACACATAAGATTGAGAAAGAACTTGGTCAAACATCAATCCTGACACAGATCTTAGTCACATATCGAGATTCCAAAATACTTCAATCTTAAAGAGAATGATCTTTTTGCATTAACGACCCTCGTAAATTTACAAGGGTTATACAAATTAAATCCATCACTTAATTTTAAATTATTTATTTACGGGATAATAGATTTAAATGTTTCAAATTTTCTAAGATTTTTTTTAATTTAATATCTAAATTTTTAGAGTTTTTAATTAAGTAATCAAATTCAAATATTAGTTATATTAAATTAAGTAGTAAGGGCAGGTTGAATGTTAAGGATGGCATAGTTTCCTAAGAGCATCAAATTAAGAGCTTGAAGAACATGGGGCAAGTGATTACATATGCATTGATTTGCTAAAGCATTTCATCTTTTAAGGATTTATGATCAGAACAAACTATTTAAAGATTCAAAGTTTAGAATACGAGGGCGCATTATCCAACTCGGTTTGTTTGGTTGATGATTTTATAATGAAATGAGATAAAACGTATCATAGTTTCATCGTTTGAAAGAAAGTTTTATAATAAAATATAATAGAATGAGATAGAAGAGGAGGGTTTTATGTTACGTTCCATTCCGTCTTAAACAATGAAAATGAGAAACCTTCGATTCAGAGAGTTTATGATAGAACATAAACTAATAAATATATACTACCTAATACATCCTCAACAATTTTTAATAATACCAATTATTTCTTACCATACCCTAACAACAACCAACACAACACAATAATATTTTTATATAATTAACAAGAAATTGTATATAATTAATAATAAAATAATAAAAATTTTATTAATGAAAATATAAAATATAAAAAATATTGTTCAAGACACATCGTGACTTTAATTGTTTGTCAGTAAGTTACAGATTTTTGCTATTTTAAAACCATAGCATTTGAGTATTTGTGCATTTTCGATTCTAGGTTGTGTGGGAATATTATATAAGGGTATAATAGTCATTTATTATATATTACATTCCATTCCATCTATCTTCCAAACAACATTTTATTATATTACATTATAAACCCTTTCATATCTCCCAAACAACTTTTCACTATATTACATTCTATTTCATTATAAATTATTTTGTTTCATTCCGTTCCATTATATTAATTAACATCCAACCAAACAGGCCTTAGTGGTTTTTCCTTGATCATTGTGTGATCTACCTACAAAGTCGTTACTCGGTATTACTGATCCAGGCCTTGGATACAATTATTACCAACAATGTTAACCGACTTATAGAAATAATATTTGATTAGTATAAATGTAATATTTATGTTGCATTATTATTTTTTAACAGAAATTTAAGAGAAAAAATTTTCTAGAAATTAAAAATTACGAATTTTTTCAATAATTTTAATATTATGTAATTTTCTAAAATTTTAAAATGCAAAAGAGATTTACGTCTTTTACCTTTTTTTATAACTCATAAAATACGTGCTTCAAATAAATTACTTAGCCAAATAGTTTTGAAAATCGGACCGGACCGGCCGGTCTGACTGGTTCGACCGGTGATCAGTCAGCTATCCGGTCCGGTTCAATCCAAAAAATCGGCTATAAATTGAACTAGTGTGAATCGGTCAAAACCGGTCAATTGACCGGTCGGATCAGTCCAGTCCGACTGGTCCAAGCACTGGTTCAATTATTTTTTTTATTTTTTTAATATTATATATAATTAAATATAATTACTGCATAATTATTACGTCACACCGGTTCGACCAATGGTTGAATCGGTCGAACAGGTGACCAGTAAGGCCACCGGTTCGATGACCGGTTCAAGTTTCAAAACACTGCTTAGCCAATTAACGATTTTGAGTCAAATGATAGCTTCTAATCCAATTAACGATTTTGAGTCAAATGATAGCTTCTAATCAACTTTCGATTTGTTATTCTCTTTAAAGTTTTAGGTGCATTGCAACTTTCCTTATTGCGATTCAGCCCTAAAACTTTTAATCCGGGTAGTTCTTGACGCATATGACCTCTAATGTTAACCCTGTCAAGTAAAAATGTTCTCTGAAGTTTCACATAAATATGGATTCCAGACTCTTTTGATCAAAAGCTAGTGCATACAACTCGAAAACAGCTAATCTGTGGTAATATAATGTTTGTCGTCTGGTCTGATCCCTTCTTGTTTCTTTGATTATATTTTAATTTGACCGTCCAATGTATGGACATTGAAAGCCACGTTTATCAGTGTCGTGTCTGCTTGCAGTGATCTCCTGATAAAGAAAGTTTGTTACGTGCAAGCTTATGATAAGTTGAAACAAAAGTGTCGATGACTCATGTGAAAATGTACACCTAATGTACGGAAAACGTAGCTTTTGAGGCCTGCCTTATCAGTTTGTGTTTGCAGGTAAGGACTCTTAACTATTTTTTAATAACGTATAGATTTTCGAAAAGGCCAGCCTGAATCGAATGCCAAAACAGTGTCTTTTTTGTCTTAAGCTCGATTGAGGTTTGGGCCATGCCCGGTTCATTGCCAACCCTACTTGCTAGATATGTAATGACACTTAAGTAGTTGAAAAGTTCGCAGTCCAAGTTCACTTCTTTGGAGAACCCCAGCACCGAAATGAAACTTAAACACCACAAAACTAAGTTAGCTATAAAATGTAATGGCAAGAAATGACACTCACAAACCACCTAAACAGAAACATAAATAAAGCAAGTAATTGGCCTCGCGATTCTATAAATTTATAGCGTTCAAGACTACCAGTTACATGTGTTTGAAGTTTTTTAAGAAAAGTGTACAATAGCTCCAAAAGGGTATCAAAAGAAAGTAACAATTTGCTTACAATTCCCCACTTATCCATTGCATATAGAGAACTGCTGAGAATCCATGTAGTCAAAGCAATGTTAAAACTATTGCTAGCAGAGTGGAGAGATGTTGCTAATATAACCAGTTGCCGATTTCGGTGCAGACCGTTATCCGTTTTCCACAATTGCGTGCTCATCGTCTGCAATTGTGGTATTGTCCACAATTTAAAACCTTAGGTTACACAAATGATTTGAAACCAAATTGCGATGTTAAAAGAGCTATGGCTTTGTAATCAACCCCACTAACAACACCTATAGTTGAGTCCATGGAGAGAGATGAGAGGAATTGTCTGAAAGAAGATTGAAGATGAAGTTGATATTCCTAACTCATCATCAACCACTGAAATAATAAGCATACCAAAGCCTCAAAGCAGGTTTCCAAACTCAGTAGACGGAAGCATCAAATCTCGGCTCGTAGAAGCAAACCTGGGTGTTGTATGACTGAAGAGCACACCCAGCAATCCAAGACCAGACCTTTTTATCGACATCATATAGGAGGCCTTTTCCTTGATTCCAAGATGTAAAGCATATCAAGTTATCCTGTCCAAAGCACTCAAATCTCTCAGCCGACAACCTCAACAAAGCTCGGAAATACTTTGGCGGCATCCTACTGATCTCCACCCACATTATCTTTGCGTGATCCAATTCCCAAATTCTCATACTCTGGAGTGTACTATAAAGGCCAATCCTTCCAACTAGAAACAGACGTTTCTGAGTGCCAGCAACCAAATAACCATCCAACAGAGATCGTGGGAATTTGGCTGGAATGTGCTCCCAATAACCTGTGTCAAGTTTATACATCATCAAACCAAGTGGTGAAAGGGTTTCCAGATACAATCGGGAATCACAGTACGCCATCTTTGACGAGCAAAGATTCACTGCAGGCATGATCTGGTGAAGAGTCCATCTGTCAAGCTTTGAATCATACACTTCAGTGGGTAATGACTTATCACCATAAATATCACTAGCAGCTATCATTTTGAAAGACCGATCCCTTCTATCAACAACCATAATCAATTGCCTCTGCTGATTGTAATGCATACTTGGTAATGTCCTCCAAGTTTGTGTTAGTGGATTACAAACTAAAGTCTTGAAAGTTAGCCCATCAAGCCCAGAAAAGCAAACAAGACCCCCTGAAGAGCCAACCAACCAAAATGCCCACTGCGGCAAAAATGAAAATGGAATCCTGTACCATGTTTTCAATGGCAAGCTAAAAACCGAGCACTGTGGGGTTTGTGAATTCTTCCAAAATGTCAGAATACAAGGACCATGAGATGGCACTTGAGAGTGAAATTTAAGAAAACTACTATCTTGAAGAATCGAATTCCACCGTTTACAGACAGAACGGAGACGAAAGATCATAAAAGGGGGAACCCTAGCAAGAATTTCATTCATCAGATCTTCAGGCAACATTGCCCAGATGTTATCCTCCATCTGAACATCAGGATGAACAGCTTTACCAAATGTAGCTGCCGTTTCCTCATCCAAGCCACGTGGTTTTGTCTTGATCACCTTTTGCCTGGAAGGACTAGTATTCCTCGATCCTAAACGACCCAAGGGACTGGTATTCCTCGACCCACCAATCCTTACAGGAGATACTTCCCTAGGGAAGCAATCGTCTTCACAAGAACCCCCATTTCCCAACAATAGAGGACTAGAAATAGTAGCCATGGATTCAGATGATTGTCCAATACAATCCATATTAATCAAGACCAAAACTCCTAGTTATAATGCAATAAAAACATGTCAGAACTCCGAGCTACCAAATACCAACCCTAAAACGAACTCCAAATGCACACCCTAAATTCCCGCAGAAGATCAAAACTTTGGCGCCCAAACAAAGATTCCGAGCACCAAACAGGAAAACCCACTAATCTAACCACAACCAGTTAATCATATTGTAAAGAACAGCCATCTTTACACTTCCGATCATAACATTCACAAACAGCCAGATCTCAACTAAAAAACTCCCCCCAGTTGATAAAACGATGGAACGCAAATATAGCAACAAGAACAAGCAGAGATCAATGCCATAGCCTTCCAAATAACCGAAAGTTAGAAGAATAGAGATGGGTTACCTTCAGAATCACGAACCGTAATCAGTTTTGTTTGGTAGAGGAACAGATTGTCAGAACTAAAGAAGTTAAAGAAGCTTTGAAATGAACCTAACCACAATGACTCATAGATTGTTCTGTTGTTTGATTTCTTTTGTCACTATTTCAAAAAATAAAAATATAAATATAAAAGAAAATGACGGATTCAATCGGCTACAGAGGTATGTATACTTTAGATTGTTGAATCGCCAATCGTTGTCTGCCACGTCATCAAATGTTGCATCGAATGTAGTCTTTGACAGATTATTAGTCAACAAAATGGTATGAGATGTTGACATTCCATGATTTGTGTTGAAAAGAACAATGTTATTGGTGACCCACTAATCTTTGTTTTTTAAATAAATTTGAATTTAGCCTGAGCCTCAAAATTTAAATTTACGATCAATTTAACCTAATTATTATTAATTCAAAATTTTCTATTAATTTGTAACTAAATTATCAATTCTAATTCAGTTGAATTTCTCAATTTCAAGTTATTTACGTGATGGCTGCTTTGGTAGTTTTAGTTCAAGTTGATTAGTTTTGGTCAATGTTACGAATATTGTATCGAACTTGATACTGGATTGAGTTATGATACGGTACTATACCGATTCCGGTTAATATCTCGTACCGTTTAGGGTAATTTTTTAAATTTATAAAATAGTCTCTGATTTTTTGAAAATTATGAAGTAGTTCAATGTCATATTGTATAGTTGTACTGCATATTTTCAATTATGTCTCCAAAAATTATAATAATAAATAATAATCACAATTTTAATTTAATTTATAAAATTAATTTAATAATTATTAA
>JAOSBM010000001.1:25091064-25104203 GCA_027568955.1 Erythroxylum tenue
AAGCTCCTCCTGTTGAGATCTAGACAAAGGAAGTCCCAACAACCACCTGAACCAATTTATCAAACATTAGCAACTAAAATAAGCAGCTGATATAATTCATTCAACAAGTCTTCTGTGATGTCTTTAGCTTCGGTCAAGAGAGGTCACTAGAAGGGGTTCTAAAGCTAAAATTCGTCATCTTTAAAAGGTACAACGTATGAATTCAAATCGAGCACACCCATAAACATATATCACATGCTCGATCTTCAAGAATGTCAGAATCTCTAACAACGAAACCAGATGAACAAAAAAAGTTGAAAATGCGAAGAGACAAGAAAACTAACCTTCTTTTAAGAATAAGGTGCTTCTCTTGGCCCTTAAGGTGTGCCAGTATGGATGCGCAGTCACTTTTACAAAATCCCAAGTGATCCTCCATTGCTTCAAATTAGGGTTTCTGATTTAGCGGGAGGCGTAAAAGAGGGATTAGGGTTTTGTCTGGTAATACTAACTAAGAGAAACGGATATTTGGTAAGCAGGATTGGACATGGATGCGGTGACTACCGAGTCAATTCGTTGGTTTTTTTTATAGCTAGCTTGCAAAAATAGGGTGCTCAACTCTATTCTAGCAGTCATTCACGAACTATTTACTCGAAATTGGTCTGTTATTTATCGATATAGCAATAGATGTGTTGATTAGCTTGCCACTTAGGCTGAACATTTTGACGTTGATGTAACCTATTTTGATATTGTATCTATCGGATGCCAATGTATCCTATTTGAGGATCTGTCGGGAATTTATTTCCCAAACTTATTTTGTAATCTGTTTCGGCAATTTTCCTTTAATAAAAAAAAATAGAATACTCACTAATAGTTTACGGTTCCAATGGAAGATGTCGATGGACACATGTGTGTTGTATGTGCAGCGGAAGAAGAGTCCACGCTTGACCTTCTTCGTGATTGCCCTATGACGTCTCTAGTTTGGCAACAATTGATGCTAACGTAACAATAGCTTAATTTTATATCTAATGGTTTGATCGAGGAACTTGATCGAAACCTACAGAGTAATGGAGTAAAATTGTCAAGTAGTATTAATTGACGGATAGTATTTATCGTTACGGTCAGATCTGATATTAATCTGAAGTTAATATCAGATCCTATTAACTTCAGATTAGATGACCCTGTTGACTTCCAATCAAATTGATCCATTGACTTTAAATTTGAGTCTAATTCAAAGTCTGATTAACTTAGATCAAATCCTATTAACTTTAGATTAGGTGACCCTGTTGACTTCTCATCAAATTGGACCGTTGATTTTAAGTTAAGTCAGAGCAAACAATTTTTGTCATTCCTAATCTTGTCCAGTCATAAACGACTCTAGGGAAGTATGTTTTTTATGAAGCATGTTTCTTAGATATAAAACTCGAGCTTCATAAATGTAAACATTAAAATAATATCTTTTTGAATAAAAAGTTTAAGCTAGTTTGATTAATTTTAAAATCGAATTTGATCTAAAACTAAATTAATATAAATATGATTCGTTGCTTTCGTATTAGTTCGACTCAAGTACAATTCATGAACATAAAAGTCTCAAACTATTGAAAGAGAAGATACCATTTCGAAGATTAAAGCGTCAGTGTACGAAAAAGAGGTTGAACGTTCCATACCGCGATTGGTGAAAAAAGATCTTGACATGTCCCGAGCCTAAGCCCCGACCTTATGGTTTAGTTACTCCACTCCGTGGATACGAGTTAGCTTCACAATTACGGGTTTGGGATACAAACAGATCTTTTGTTGTCATTAGCTAAAATACCCTAAAAAGAAGGAGAGGATCTTGTTCAGTTTAGGATAGTAACTCGTATCCTAATGAACCTTGCCTTTTAGGCATATGAGTTTCCAACACACGGGATGAGATGGTCTGTTTCATTCTCCTGTGCTATCTCCGCGGCCCATCAACATATTTTACACTGTCTCACATTTATTGTAAAATATGTGGATGAGAAGGGATGGCACAAAGATAACACAGGAGAATGGAACAAACGATCTCAAGCCCCAACAAATATACTTGCCTCTCATATGATGATATTTCAGCCCATGCCTAATCTAATTCGAGGTTAATGGCCAGGTTTGAATTAACTAGGCTTTAAGTCGGGTCTCATGTTAAGTTTAGGTTCAAGCTATCCAAGCCTAATCCAATTCTATATTTTTTTAAAATTTTAGAAAATATAAGTCAAGTCTAGCTTAATCGGGCTTAATCATGACTCATTATCATCCCTAATCTCACATTATAGTGGTAAGTAGGAATGATAAGAGATAGTAAGGAGTTAAAGTTGGACATGTGTTCAGGCTTGGTCTTAACCAAAAGTTTGAGAAGGTTTAATGGTTTATGTTTGAAATTGGTCGGATCCGTTTAAATAAAAAAATTTTATTTTTAAAAATTAAAAATAATATCATCTTATTTACTTAAATTTCGGGTTTCAAATTAGGCTTAAACTTGGGCTCAAACTTGGGCCGACCTAACTAAACCAAGTTTGAGCCTAATCTGAAACTTGAAATTAACAAAAAAAAGTTAAAATCTAAATGTTTATCTAAAAACTTGATTGAACTCATTGACTTTAGACGGGGATATGGTCTCGAGTTCATATTCGAATAATTTTTATGAGTTTAAATTCCATTAGAATTAAAATAAATAAAATTGGATCTAAATTTAAATTTTAAAAATTTTTGCATGCCCGAACTCAAATTTAAGTTTGATTGAGATCATATGAATAAATTAGAGTTTGATTTTGCTTGAATTTCAAGTATATTAAAATTTACATTTATTTGTTGAGGAAAATTTAGATTTCTCTCCACGGTGAATAAGTATAAATCAAATCATTAAAAATGTGAATTATGGCTTGAGGCTCGAGGTAGCAAGTTTGAGACTGAACTCAAACCTGATTAAGCTCAGCCTGAATTATTTTTTAAAATTAAAATGTCAAAACAACATTGTTTGCTAATATATGTTGAGCCCGAGACTCAATCAACCTAAGCCTAACTGTTGGAAAGATTGATTCAAAGTTAAAAATGAAGTTTTTGTTTAAAGATAATATATTTGTTAAAAGATAAAATTTTATCTATTAAGATAAAATTGTTATCTAATTAAAATTTAAACTTTTGAATTTGATTTATTTGCGTAACCTAGACCTATTGCCATCTCTACTTCAACTCTATGCAATTTTATTTTTAATCTTGACACTAGTTCAAACTCATATCATATCTTATCAAATTTAGACTTCCGAAAGTATACTCTCAAAGATTTACTTAGTACATACCGAAAGAAATCCTCAAATATTTATCTCGTACATATCTAAAGAGAAAGAGTTAAACCTAAGACAACTTTTACTAAATTACAAAAACAAAATACCTAATTAAGGACTTGTTTGGCGCGCATGTAACCAATAGTAACGACAAATAACTGTATTTGTATATATTAATTTAATAAAATAATTATCATTCTTTTATTTATAGGTTCATATGATAGCTAATTTAGTGTTAACCTATAGCGTAGAGGTATTCATTTGTAAGGTGGCATTAAAAAATTATATAAATGTTAATGCAAATCAATCTAATTCATATAGAAAAGTATACAGTTTATTATTTATTTTATATTTATTTTCTATTATTAATATTTTTTATAAGGATAGTTCAGAAATAACCTCTCTAGGAATAAGATTCATATTGCTAGACCTCTCTAGAGACTGCACATTGATAAAAATTTTACTGAGTTGTTATGATTGTTATATGAAAAATTATATTATAAAATTGAATAAAATTTTAATTTTTTCTTAATTTTATAATATTAACACAAAAAAAAGTAAACATGCAAAAAAGTTATCAAAATCAAGTTAAGGTTAGTTTTGTTAATCTTTATTCTTATCTTTATTAACACAATATAGACCTTCAATTTACACCAAAAATATATAAAATTTTAATAAATAAATTATTTTTTACTAAAATTAATAATTAATTAACGACTTATTCATAATTATTAGAATAATTATAATTATAAATTATAATTGATTAAATAATTTAAAATTTATATGTTTACCCCATATATCCAGGCCTAAACCTCCTCCGAATTACAACAAACCGAAACAACATCAGAAAGAAAAATAGAAAAAAGAAAACTTGGCGTCGTAGACCAAGTAAAGCGATCTGCATGTAACAGAGCTACCTTTGTTAAAGAATGAGCGGCTCTATTAGCAGTTCGAGGCGTCCAAATTTAATGTTTAATATTTAAATTTAAATATTATTCTGACTCAAAAAAATATTTAAATATTATTCATTATTTTAAACAATTAAGGTAAAAATATCTAGTACGTAATTAACATAACACGTGTCAAGCGATGAAACGTCACCGTCACGCTAAACTCCAACCCTTATCCTCTAATTTCTGTCCCCCTCAGATCCCGTATCCTCCAAAAACACAATAATAAATTAAAAATATCAAATAATTATTTTTAAAAACCAAAAAAAACTATATTCCACGTGCTCCCCGCCGGTATTTCCTCCGCTTTTCCTCCTCACCGGCTCCACTTTCTCTTGATTTTCCTCTTCACTTTCTTGCCAACCAAACACTCCAGAAGAACCGTTTTTTGCTGGTCTTTATGTAACAGTTATTTTTTTTCACTGATTCGAGTCCATTTGACTTGGGGGCTGCTCACATGTTTTGATCCAAACTTCGTTTCCCAAGATTTCCACTTGGTGATTTTCGTAGGATTAGAAGAATTTGGCAATTGGGTTTCTTGCTAATTATTCAAGCTTTGATTTTTTTTTCTGGGTGCTAGGATGGGAGGGGTTACGTCCTCGGTGGCCGCAAAATTCGCGTTTTTTCCACCGAATCCGCCGTCGTACGAGGTGGCGGTGGACGAGGTTAGTGGTAAGCTTAAGATGTCGGGGTTGGGATTGAGAGAAAACGTCGACGTCTTGAAACTGGACACCAAGAGGGGGAACCAAGTGGTGGCGGTGTACTTTAAGAACCCTGCAGCCTCACTCACCTTGCTCTACTCTCATGGTAACGCAGCTGATCTGGGTCAGATGTATGACTTGTTCTACGAGCTTAGTTTGCATCTGAGAGTTAATTTGATGGGGTTAGTTGGTTATTGTTTTTGCTTTAGAAGTTTCTTAGATGGGAATCTAGTGTTTCTTTTAACTCTGAAGTAATTGTGTTTGATATGTTTAGGTATGACTACAGTGGTTATGGACAGTCAAGTGGGAAGGTAAAGAACTTGCATTTCAATATTCTTTGATTGGTTTTTATCATTTGCTTGGTTAATGAGATACCTTAGCTTGGAGAGAAAAAGTTTGGTCACTGCTGGTGTATTTGGTAGTGGTTGCAAAATGGAGGAAAAGGAAAGATGTAAAATTTGAAAAGTTTTTCTGTATTACTTTGATGCTGAGATTACATGAAAGTTTTTGAGCTGAAAAGGTTGAAGCTATGACGTGTAAAGCAAATTCTTGCAATAGATAGGATTGAGAAATGGATGGTCTTGTCGATTCTCTTTAAAAAACTAACTTCCGTGCCTTTATTTATCGTGTTTAAGAAAATAACTTTCCTTATTTTCTATCATGCTAAGCTCTCATCTTTACGATTCACATATCTTTGGGAGCAAAATGCTTGCTAGTCTATCTGATTCGAATTATATCTGAAACAAGACGAGCATCATAGGTGGAAGCTGAATTTATTGTTGAATTTCAATTGTCTTTTTGGACAGCCAACTGAGCAGAATACCTATGCTGATATAGAAGCTGCCTATAGGTGCCTTGAAGAGAAATATGGGGTGAAGGAAGAAAATATCATCCTATATGGGCAATCAGTTGGGAGTGGACCAACTCTAGATTTAGCAGCTCGGTTACAAAGATTAAGGGCTGTGGTTCTCCATAGCCCGATTGCATCTGGTCTGCGAGTCATGTATCCTGTGAAACGGACTTATTGGTTTGACATATATAAGGTTATTGCTGTTGAATGATGGATTACTTTGCCTGGAAATTCCTTTTGTTTTGATTTTACGGTTGTTAACAATATTTGTACTTAATATAGTTTTATTTTGCAGAATGTTGATAAGATACCATTCGTCAATTGTCCAGTTCTTGTGATCCATGTAAGCGTTCCGTTAGTTTGAGAATAGTGATTTAGTTCTTCATCTGTTTATGCAGTTTTCACATACCACCACATTTTTTGTTATTTCTTTCCCTTTCTTTCATCATAACTGTCGTTAAAATTCCATGCATAAAGGATCAAGTCGTTAAAAGGTCCATTTGTGTGCGGCATCTTCTTGTAATCGCACAAGATGCATGATTATATTGAATAAAATATCCATTTCTATGATTGCTTTGCAATTATATTCTGGTTGTAACCTATTTTTTTGTCCAAGTTTTACATTTGGAAAACTTGTACTGCTTCATCTAAATGTAATGTGTAACTTGATAACCCAAGATGGACCATTGATCTGATCACCACAATTATATTGGTTAACAGGAGGCAGTCTTTACCTCTCTATATTCAGGCTGAGATAAATAATATTAAGGGCTTAGATGGGGTTAAGTTGTAGTTGGTGTATTTTAAGTATCCCTATTGTTTAAAACTTTGTCTTCTCAGTGTAGGTTAGAAAGACTTCCGTAGGAAATAAAAGTGGGAATATCATTTATCACAGAATTGATGACAGGAAGCTAGGAATTAGGGAGGCAGCGGATTGATTTCTTCTTCACCGATCTCGATTTTGATGGAAGGTTTTCTTTCATCTGTCTGTTTGTTCTCCTCCTTCTTGCCAAGCCTGTTTTCTCTGTTCCCACTTCTTTTCTGCTTAACATAGTTAATTTTTTTTACTTTCAGTTTCCTTGCTACATCTAAGGATTATATAGGCTAAGGGTAATTCCTTTTTCAATTATCTATCTAAAGTATATTGCCAAATTAATGCATCATTAACCAAGAAAAAACTTGTTCTCCGATTCACTGGCATTCTGTAAAGGGTTCTAAACTCTCCCTGAGTACATGAAGAGTTTAAGGACAACAGATCATGATTTGTCTTGTTGCCAGCTGGTGAGGCTTTATTTGATTTAAGCAGTGATATCTTACAGGATGAAACGTCTGTATCAGTTTATGATTCAATTTTTTCAGCAACCATTATGATTAGTATGTCCAAGTTTATTCTTGATTTGAGGAATGTTTTGCCATATGAAGTAATTGTGTGTTACTAGCATTTTTACAGTGGCATTCTTCGGTGTGTGCTCTCATTTGCTCGGTTGTCTTGCTTTGTGTTTGTCTGTTGCATGCAGGGAACAGCCGATGATGTTGTAGATTGGTCTCATGGCAAGCAGCTTTGGGATCTCTGCAAGGAAAAGTATGAACCATTATGGGTAAAAGGAGGAAACCACTGTGACCTGGAACTTTTCCCACAGTACATCAAGCATCTCAAAAAGTTCATATCGGCCATCGAGAAATCTTCCTGCACAAGAAAGGAATCTGGACAAGTTCTGGATCAATTACAGAATCCACGTAAGAGCTCAGATTTTCAAGAGAACAAATTAGGTAAGGAACAGAGAGAGAAGTTTAAAACAATTACTGAACCAAGGGAAATGCCAAGACTAAGCGTGGATCGCAGAGAGAAATCAAGGGCCAGCGTAGACAGAACTGAAAAATCGAGAAAAAGTGATTTTCACACGGATAAAGAAAGCAGCAATCCCGAGCTGCCTGAGAAGGCTCGAAATAGCATTGACCGGTAAGTTTGCCGAAGAGATTCCTTTTCGTTCTACTGAAGAACATGCTACTTTTCTCTCAACTATTTAGTGAATTTTTTGATGGCAGCTTCGGTGACATGATAAGATCTGTAGGATTATGCAACATTGACTGTTTCAGGCCCACGCGATAGCCATCTGATGGAAGAAGAAGGTTCATCCGCCATTAAAAGAGGTTTTGTTTTGGTTAAGAGTGTATTTTTCACAGAGAAATAGTAAATTAACCTAACCAGGAAAGTTATTTGTCCCAAGCTTCTCAGCCTTCTTTCTCCTTCTTTTACTTGTACATAGTTTTTCAATGCAAGCAATTCAGTTTCCTGCAATTTGCATTGCACTGTACTATTGGATCAGAGTTTAGTTCTCAGGAAGTGAAGCTCCCAGTAAGTTTCTGTTTTGATTTTCAGATTAGCAAGCTCTCTGTAAATGAGTGCGAACTAAATTGTTTAGCACTCCTGAATTTGTCTTCACATTTTCTTCAAGCCCTCCTGAACTAACTTATCTGGAACTCGAACATTTGCTTTGCACTGGCAATAGGTTAAGTCGGGTCGGTCTCTTGAGGTCCAAAGTTTTGGGTAAGATTGGGCCTAATTTGACCCGATGCTTTGGGGAAAAATGTTTACTTGTAATATTTAATTGTTTCATAATGTGTACTATTTAAGCAAATTAACATTTCATGGGGTAGGGGAGTTATTGAGACATTCAAAAGTTCTAATTGTAATTAAGTATTATCTAATTTCACATAATTTTAAGGGTGAGATCTAATTATGATTTATTATAGAATTTAGACTATAGATTTATCAAAAAGAATTTTAATCAATGGGAATGATATATTTCATAGTTATACCTTAAGTAGATTATTAGTTAATAGCACTTAGAGGGTGGTCGAGTTGGTAGAGTGGTGGGACTTAGGGCTAAAAGGTCTAAATTCTCTTACTTACATTCTTTCTATTGGGCCTATTGTATAGGACTTGTCTAGTGAGGAGTATTCAATTGACGTGATTTGTAGGCTATTGTATCAATATGGAGATTTACTCGGTGCTTATCTAAAAAATAATGGCTATAAATTTCTCTGCTTAAAAAAAAAGTTTATTAGTTAACGGTTTGTATATATGATTTTTTTGGCAATTATTTATGAATTTATTTGGTTAAATTCATTTTAAAGATAGTAAAATTTTCTTAAAAATTTCAAAATATATTGTATAAAATTTGAAGTATAATTTTGAATTATTAATTTATTACATAATTTATGTAAAATATATGATTTACAAGACTATTATTTTAAAATTTAAGTTTATTTAATGTACATTTTATTTAAATTGAATTCATGACAATCTTAAATTATTAGTGGAGGTAACAAATCAACTTATTATCACAAATCAATGATTAAACGTTTAAATTTATCGAATTTTAAATTAAACTCAAGCTCAAAAATTAAATTTTAAAAATAAATTCAAGATAAAAAATTAATTTCACGAAAATATCAAAACAATTTAAAGTCGATATGTTTGTTTGATTGATTGATTAACATTTAGCCAACAATCTAGAACAATAGGTTGAAAATTTTTTAAACCTAAACTCATATTTAATTCAATGCAAAAAAATTTATAATTTATAAGGAAAATTTTAAATTTATCTAAATTGAACTAAATAAATACATACAAAATAAACAAATTATGTTATGCTTAATTATTAATAATGGCAATTACATAAAAAGATTTGCTTTTTTGTTTTTGTTTTCACGAAGAAAAAAGCTCTTGAGATATTATTATTACACAAAGGTTTTGTGAGGGTTTAAGTTGGCTTGCTCAGCTACAACGACACACCACTCCCACCATATCCATTCCTCCTCTGACTGATACACTCAACATTCTCCTCTTATGAGTCTAATTATTTTGTCAGATTCTGATATCATAATCATCTTCTCATTTCCATTTCTCGTCCTCTCTCATTTCTGCTTCGTTTCCTCATATTCTTTGACGAAGATTTGATGTCCAACACCAACCCCCCTTTACTGTCTGCAACCAAGTTCCATAACTTCATCATCTTACCAGCAATTCCATCTATAGCGTCCGTCAAATCATCCACAATCATGTGGAAGAACGCAGCCAAACAAGCCATTTCAAAGAACCATGTGAAACCCCTCAATTTCCATTATTTTTCACCCACTTGCGGCTTTCTTGGTTTCTCCAAAGTAGGGATCTTTTCCGAGAAATTCAAATGCCGTCCTTTAAAGCTGTCGAATTTCCAACTGGGTTTTCGCCGAGCTGGTGATATCTTGACTTGTGAAGACCACTTGAGCAAACCCTGTTTTGGGTTGTTAAGGAATAATGAGAGTAACAATAGAGCTGGTAGCGTATCTTTGTCTAGTGGGTATTTGTTGTTTTGCCCGAGAGGGTATGCTAGTATAGCCGAGGCAATTACTTCAGCTACGGACGTTGAAGATGATGTTTCTGTTGCTGAAGAAGTGCAAGAGTTGGTCCAAGAAATGAGGAGAGAAGAGGAGAGAGTCAAGGGACATAGGATAGCGACCAAACCAAGAGCTCCTCGGAGAATCGGGTCAGACAAGTCTAAAACTCTTAGGAGGAGGCAGATAAGGATTGAGACTGAAGCTTGGGAGCAAGCGGCAAAAGAGTATAGGGAGCTTTTGATGGACATGTGTGAGAAGAAGTTGGCCCCAAACTTGCCTTATATGAAGGCCTTATTTCTTGGTTGGTTTGAGCCTTTAAGGGATGCTATTGTGAAGGAACAGGAGTTGATAAGGTTAGGAAAGGTTAGGCCAGCTTATGGCCCGTACTTTGATGAGTTGCCAGCTGACATGATGGCGGTTATTGCCATGCACAAGCTAACAGCGCTGATGATGACTTGTGGTGATCATGGGCGTGCAAGGGTCGTGGCTGCTGCTTGTTTGATTGGAGATGCAATTGAGCAAGAGGTGATCTAAATGAATTTGATTGTCTAATTTAACTTTTCTTGTTTACAAAACCTTCACCTTTGACACCTCTGAACTATAAGTGAATTTATAGTCTTATGTGAGTCATTTCATGGGGAGTGAATTATGTTGCATAACTTATAGTTTGGAAACCGACAAGGTAGATGCCTTTGGGACAGAGATTATAAGTGTCCGTTACCAAAGGTGACTTTGGGATAAAGATGGAAGGGCTATCTTATTCCATAATCTAATAACAGTGTGAGGATACTATATATCGTGGCCTTGAAGTACTTGATCAATTGTGGCATTTCAGTAGCTCTATATAATCAGGGTACTTTGTTGTTGTGACTTGTGAGACAATTATTCTATGACGGAGAAGCTTGTAACTTTTCTTTGCTATTTCTAACGAGCCCTCTGCTTACAATTTCAGTAACCGTGTAATATGTCTAAGAATTTGGATCTCATATACGCAGTTACTGTTTAAGGTTGGAGATTTGACTGCTTAGATACTATGTTTGGGGTCTGCCAGCAGTGTTGAACATGCGACTGTTTCATGTGAAACTGGTTCATTAACTGTTGACTGTGTATGTATGCAAGTTCTTGCATAGATACATATTTCCAGTTGGCCATAAATTTGGGGTAGGGTGGGAAAATGTAGTGTAACAATATTTCATGGTATCAGGATTTTGTACTTTTCCTTCTTTCATTTATATTCTTTGTTTATGTTTTTTGAATTCAAAGACACGACCAGATTTGAATATTTGTTCTTCTTCTGAGTTCAAAGTTGCCATGTTTGGCACTTCTAGATGATCAAGACGGCGAAAAGATTTGACATCCTGATCTTTAGTCCATAAGTCCCATTTCTAACTCACATTTCTCTCACTTTATCTAATGGTATTGATTGATTGTTATTGTGGTGGATTAGGTCAAAATACACAAGTTTTTGATAAAAACAAAAAGGAAAGATGACGAATATGAAAAAAATAAGGAAGAGCAAATTGATACTGTGGTGAAAGAGCAAGATAAGTTAAGAAAAAAAGTTGCTGATTTGATTAAAAAACAAAAGCTGGCAGCAGTTAGGCAGATTGTGAAGGACCGGGATGATTCAAAACCCTGGAGCCAGGATTCGAAGGCTAAGGTATGCATTTATCTTCTGAGCATATTCCATGAACTTGCCTTGTACTAACTATTGTTCCCATGCATGCTGTTCACAGGTTGGGAGCCGTCTGATTGAATTGCTGATAGAAACAGCTTATATACAACCTCCTGTTGATCAGTTAGCTGATAGTCCACCTGATATTCGACCTGCATTTGCACATACGTTTATAACTGTTTCAAAGGATAATCAGTGAGAATCTTTTCCAGTCACTTGATGAACATTTTTCTTTTTATTGCTCCTATAGTCTCTAAGATCATCTTTTTTACCTTTTGTTTGATCAGGAAAACCAGCAGAAGATATGGTGTCATTGAGTGTGATCCATTGGTCTTGAAAGGCCTTGAGAGAACAGTGAGTAATCTTGTTATATGTGTTTCAGGGATAATTTATCTTTTTATCATATTATTCTTTCCAGAGTTAGAGCTGAAACATATATTTTGTTCAACTTTGATGATTTCTCTAAAATTGTAAGTTCTCTTTTTTCACATAGGCAAGACACATGGTTATTCCATATATGCCAATGTTGGTGCCTCCAGTCAAATGGACAGGGTATGAATATTTTTCCAATCTTCACAATTTTATTAATTTCTTGTACTTCACACATAAATCTCCGTGCTTTAAACAATTTGATATGATGTCTTTTAGTCTCTATTATGATACATTTTAGGCATTCACAACTTGTTAGGTACTTAGCTTGTCAAAGCCCTTCTCTTTCTTTTCATTCAATCTATATCTTTTCATTATTTTTCTATCGGCATGATAGCTTTGTCAGTTGATCTTAGTGCACTCCCCCACATTGGCCTGATTCATTTAGGATTTTAGTCCCGAAAAGCTTTCAATCGGAATAAGATCCTGATTAACAAGGGCAGATATGTTTCCATACTTTTAACATCTATGCTTGGACGATTAAGTCGACCACATTTTACATGCCCACTGCAGTTATGACAAAGGAGCACATCTGTTTCTACCATCCTATGTCATGAGAACACATGGTGCTAAGCAACAACGTGAAGCAGTGAAAGTCGCACCTAGAAAGCAACTACAACCAGTTTTTCAGGTTTGTAAATCTTCTATTCATTGTTTTGATAATACTGAATTCTACATTTGATGTTGAGCTGAAAAAAATACTTAGAGAGATTACAATCAATTGTACGGTTATTATTGGATGTGATGTTGAGTTCAGTCTGTGTTATTAAAAATTTAAGAGGCAAAAATCAGCTTTATTGGCTTAGACTTAAATTTATATCATTCACTCACTTACATGCACATGAGAACTTAACTTAAATTTGTATCATTCACCCG
>JAOSBM010000001.1:25104468-25130533 GCA_027568955.1 Erythroxylum tenue
TACGAGGTTATTTGTAGGTTCATATGGCTATTATTTACGTCTAACTTGTTATTTGCAGGTTCCTTTGCCGGAGGAGCCAGATATTGAGGATGAAGCTTTGCTAAGGAAATGGAAGTGGAAAGTCCGAAATGTGAGAAAAGAGAACAGGGAGAGATATTCACAGCGTTGTGACATAGAACTTAAGCTTGCAGTAAGATCCATGTTTTCTCGTTTCTAATGTGTAACTTTTGATTCGCTTGTGGGTTATGATGTGTTTCACTGTTTTCAGGTAGCACGGAAAATGAAAGATGAAGAAGGCTTTTTCTTCCCACACAATCTTGATTTCCGAGGGCGTGCATACCCCATGCACCCATACTTAAATCATCTTGGGTCAGATTTGTGCCGGGGTATTTTGGAATTTGCGGAGGGACGCCCTTTGGGAAAATCAGGCTTACGGTGGCTCAAGATACACCTTGCTAACCTATTTGCGGGTGGAGTAGACAAGTTATCATATGAAGGTCGTCTAGTTTTTACTGAGAATCACTTGGATGATATATTTGATTCTGCGGACAAGCCCCTTGAAGGAAACCGTTGGTGGTTGCATGCAGAAGATCCTTTTCAGTGCCTGGCTGTTTGCATTAATCTCAGCGAAGCTTTGAGAAGCCCCTCTCCTGAAACATATATTTCACATATTCCTGTCCATCAGGTACCTTCTCCAACATCTGATTTACGGTGAACGAAAAATAGTTTGTTACTTGGACCTAGTTAGTTTCCTTGATAGGAGTTCTACTAAATAAGTTTTCTAGTTGTTTTCTTTAATAGTTGGATATTCTTTTCCATTTTAGAATAGGTTTCAGGTTCTCCATTAGTGTCTGATTCCTTGGCTTTTTAGGAATATGGCAGAATCTTTATTTAGGGTTGTGCAGTTCATTTTGAAAGGGAGTGAGAATTATTTTTGAAAGAATTCCTGAATTTTTAGTTTGGAGCTGTGATATTTTCTTTCGAAGAGTGATTCTAGGACTTAGTTGACTGATTTCTAAACCCTGAAAGTGACTCTTAGGACCCTATTAGTGTATAATTTGTTTGTCTGAAACACTAGGTGCAATTCATAAACTCAACTTTTGTTCTTTATTCTAAATTTCCCTGAAGCTTGTGATCTGTTTCTTCATACCAAGAACTGCATTTCTTTCCAAGAGTGATCTTAGATTTATGCATGCTTCCCAAGTCTTCTTACAAACTCTAAGAGTGAATTTTAAACCTATCATTCTAGTTAGCGATCGGTTTTGTTTATATCAAGAACAAGTATTCTGTCCATCCTACATAACTGGTTGGATCTTGCTTGTATGAAGTCTTTGCGGACATCTTTTGATGGGAAGAGCTGTGGCACCCAGCTAGTTCGGATTGCCTTTTCACCATGTGGAGGTGGTATAGGGTTCTTGGTGTAGGATGATGAGTGAAAGAGAAGAATCACGATTCTATATGCACAAACACAAACAAAAGGATGCAACTATTTGGTTGTGCAAGGCTTTTCTCTACTTCCTTTTCTGGAAAGCCTTTTTTTTGGTTTTCAATTTGTCCATTAGAGCATTATCAGTTCAGATATAACTAGTCAAAGTACAGTGAGGGGGTTTATAGAGTAAGGATTAGGACTGGAGCTATTACTTTGTATCCTGATATACTTGATATGGAGATATCTTGAAGACTGCAGAAAAGCTTTAAAACCTTTATGTAGATGGGTAAAAATCTATCTCAAGGTCTCATCTTTCAGAAATGCTGTGGCCAATGTGCTTGCTTTTTTTTCTCCTTGCTGTTTCTTTTTGAAAGTTTTTATTTTACGAGATTGATTGTTATTTATACTTGCAATTTGCTGGTATTTAGGTTTAGTTTTGTTTTTGTACTGCTGAATACTAGTAATCCCTTCTACCTTCTCTGTCACTTTATGTTATATATCACTATGGTTCTATCAGCTTGCTGACTAATATGACACCTACCTTTTCCTTTTGTTTTGATTCAAAACCTGCTCTGATTTTACTTCTCTTTCACTGTGGTTTCTGTAGGATGGTTCGTGCAATGGCCTACAACACTATGCTGCTCTTGGTAGAGACAAGGTACTGGCATTATCTGGAAATCAAATCACAAAATCAGACGTTCAATCTATCTCACCGATTTGACTTTTTGTAACATTCTGATACTATCTTGAATTCAGGCCATTACTGTAAAGCATATTGTTCTGAACATTTTGTTTTGGCCCCTCAGGAAAGAACTGGGGTTGCTTTCTTTTAAATGACTAGGTTCTTATAAGATTAAAATCTTTTTCAGTTGGGAGCTGCCTCTGTTAATCTTGTTGCAGGAGAGAAGCCTGCTGATGTCTACTCAGGAATAGCTGCTAGGTAAGTTGGTTACTCATGATTACTCGAGTAAAACCTTGAAGCTACAGGGAAAGCTTTTTCTAACATCAGGATATATTATTGAGTCAAAGCTTATAGTGACATTCACATCTATAGACCAAAATTCTATGGCGTCACTGCAAGGAGAATACTGTGTATTGTTGTTTAGATTGTCTTGTATATCAAGCAAGAATGGTCTTAGCCTATAACTATATGCAGTTATTTTTAAGCTATGTTGCTTACATTATCTTTATGTCCATTAGCTTTGACTTTTTCTAGAAATTTTGTTGAATAATGTACTTCATTGCAGAGTACTTGATATCATGCAGAGAGACGCTGAGAAAGATCCTGTAATTTTCCCTGACGCACTTCGAGCCAGGATGTTGGTTAATCAGGTTTTATTTTTTTCTAAGTTTATTCCTGATCATTATATTTTCTGCTACAATTCTTCTTCTTGGTCATATTTATTTAGCATACTTGAATATTGTACATATAATATGTGCCATTTTTTGTCCTAGTGAAGAATTTAGTAGCTGCCCCATTTATGTGCTTGTCATCGTACCTTTCCCTGGTAGAAATTGATTATTCCTTCAAGCTCCAATAAATTGTTGACATTGTCTCTTGGCACATTGTAGGTGGATCGGAAATTGGTTAAACAGACAGTAATGACATCTGTATACGGTGTCACTTACATTGGTGCGAGAGACCAAATCAAGAGAAGGTTAAAAGAACGTGGTGCCTTTGCTGATGAATCAGATATTTTTGCTGCCTCTTGCTATGCTGCAAAGGTAGATTTTATTCTGGTTTATGTCAGGGGATCAGGTGTGCTTGCTTTTAGTTATTAGTGTTTAATTGGTTGAGCAGGTTACCTTGACAGCCTTGGGCGAGATGTTTGAAGCTGCTCGAAGCATCATGAACTGGCTTGGGGAATGTGCCAAGGTGTGTATCTCGTACTCGGTCGTTTAGTTTATATTTTCTTTTATCCTTTTTCACGCTTGGTAGCTAAGGAGTTTGACATTCCTGATTACATTGCTTGGCATTCATATTACTGATGGCTAGATTATTTGGGACATTGCCAGATTATTGCTTCTGAAAATGAGCCGGTGAGGTGGAAAACTCCGCTTGGACTTCCAGTTGTGCAACCTTACCGCAAATTAGGAAAGCACCTGGTTAGCTTTGTAAAACATATAGAGATCACACTTGGTTATTGACGCTGTCCGAGGGGCCATCTCAAGTAATATAACTTATTTGCACTATTTCTTGCAGATTAAAACTTCTCTGCAGGTTTTGACACTGCAACGAGAAACTGATAAGGTAGTGTACCTATATTTTACTTTGGTTTCTTTACGGAGTTATCCTGTAAATTTGGCTGTAAGCAATGCCTAGTTTGTCGAATGTGAAGAACGCGGGGCCTAAGGAGCAAAATTTTGTTATAATGTTTGGGTACGCACTTGTGGTAGTCAAAATTTAGTATCTAATTTTACACAATAATTAGTAGAATTATCAATTTGTTTCTAGAAATTAGGGTAGCTATGTTTTTACAGCTTCTAGTGAACCGAGTAATGCTAGGCCTTGATCTAGGTGCACCACGATTTTTCTTGGTTGAGTTCCAATTGGAAGGATTTGGGGCAATTGGAAACTTTCTACATATGGAATTGTTATAAAGACAACTCTTATTTAGCAAGATAGGGTATCAATATTGAAATCATTTGTTCAGTGTGACATCGTTAAGCTTTCAGCTGGTTTTCATCAATATTGATCTTCAAGAATGCCGAATTTGCTGCTTATTTTATTGATGCAGGTCATGGTCAAGCGACAGAGGACAGCTTTCCCACCAAATTTTGTTCATTCACTTGATGGTTCTCATATGATGATGACTGCAGTGGCCTGCAAATCAGCAGGCTTAAACTTTGCAGGTTTGTTTTAGCTGTTTTCTCTTCGTCGGTTTGCAATTAGTAATTACACTTGCTTCATTGTTGAAGTTATGGTGTCATGGGTTATCATTGCAGGAGTTCATGATTCATATTGGACACATGCATGTGATGTGGATGAAATGAACAGGATACTTAGAGAAAAGTTTGTTGAACTCTACGAAACGCCAATTCTGGAGAATGTAAGTTTGGTTTACATACATTAAATGATAGAGCCCTTTGATTGCTGTTTTCGTCCAAAGCTGCTTTTACATTGGAGTGTTACATTAGGATAGTAAACTAGGATTGAAGTGTTACATCTTTAGGTTTCTTCTCTTTAGAAGTCTGCAAGTTCTAATCTAAGGCATGATTCCTCCCTCTTTTGTTTCATGAAAGTCATCAGTCCACTGTTTTTACTCTATGCAGTTGTTGGAGAGCTTTGAGCAGTCTTTCCCCACGTTATCTTTCCCTCCGTTGCCTGATCGGGGAGATTTCGACTTAAGGGACGTGTTGGAGTCACCCTACTTCTTTAACTGATTATATGCAGGAGCTTCCACTCTAGTAACCCTTGCGTAACCTATGCTCTTGTACAAGTGTTTCTCTCTTAGTCCAACCGGAGTATGAAAAACTGTGACTTGAGTTCCAGCTACCTAGAGAGCCCTGGTTGGGCTGTACATATTCGCAAACGATGTTCATGAGCATCAAGAGTTCTTCAAGATGTATGTCGCTGCTTTGACATCATTTGGAATTTACAATACGTTTGAATGCCATTCAAGGTGTATATGAATTTCAGTTCAGAGGGTCCGTTCATGTCTAGAGACAATCTTCTCCGGGGCAGTGAAGCTATGATTCAGCTTATTGGCATTCTGTTTCCAAGATTCATGTGAAATAGCTGGTTACCGGTTTCTCAAACATCCCTACACAGTGCCAGTCAGGAAAGAGGGGTTGCTCTGAGATTTTCCAGAGTAGCTGTTCTCATACAGCGATTCAGTACTTAAAATTGTTTGTACCTTCACTTGCATACACTTAGGGTAAGCTTTTGTGGCCTAAGGCCTGCTGTGTATATCTTCTCTGGACATATATAAGAATTTCTGCTAAATAGCCTGTAATTGTGTAATAGTCCAGAAAAACACATAATTAAATGAATGTTAGAATTACTCACCAACAGTACATGGATGTTAAACAACAGGACGACTCAATTGATTCCGCTTAACGATTTGTAATAAAGTTGAATGCTTTCTGCCCCGGATTTCTTTCAGAGAAGCTTCATTTGGGTTTTAACAAGTTGAGATAAAAAGCTGAATCTCAGAATTGAATTTGGTAGTTTTAAACCAGAGTTGAAATTGTTTTACAAACAATAATAAAGAAACCCTAAAAGTGTAGTATTTCATAATCGGAGTAATCTTCAGATTGTTACTGAAATATTGGGAATACTCCGACGGAACCATACTGTTCCCAAATTCTTAAATTTAAACCACCAATGGAGCATACATATAAAAAAACAAATATTTAATTGGAATTGAAGTCGTCGGTTCACCTAATTGGGAGTGATATTATACAGAGTGGTGATGTTGATGGTGAGGGTGTTGGACGCCAGACAGAACTTTGGATTCCAACATAGAGACGTACCGATCAAGAACTGAAATCACAGCCTCGAATTCAGTGACTTGCTGCTCAATCGATTCAATTTGCTGGACGTATTCGTCATACCCTTGGGTTTTAGTCTTCAATTGCTCCACGAAAACCCTCAGCCCCGACGCGACGTCCCCGAACCCTTCATACTCTTCCTTCACTCTCAGATTCATCTTCTCCAAAAGATCCAATACATTGCTTGTGCCCTAGAAAATCATAAATCACTCTGTAAGCAAAAAGGGCATAATAGTATAGTTCCCAGAAGAGTTTTGTCGGAGGAATACCTGAAGCTCGCTTTTGACCATGGTGGAGACGCTAGTGAAGAGATCGTTGAGTGACTCCGCTAGCTCGTCTCTCGTTTCCACTTCCTTCTCTTTTCCGGCTGCCATGTGTTTCAGGGAAAGGAAATCGCAGAGTAAAGAAGATGAGCTTCATGAATCATACATTTGATCAATTTACTTACACATTAAACTAGACCAGTTCACATTTAAATTAATATAAAATAAATAAATAAATAAATTATTTATATTAATTAAATTTAAATTTTAAATTCAATTAATTTAACTGCCACTTTTAATTTCTAAATATTATGAATATTAGTTAAACTTTATTTAATATGTAATAAAAATAATATATACACAATAATAATAATAATACAATCGATTAATTTAATACTTAAATCGACTATGAATTGAGTTAAATATATTATAAAATATATTTAATGTTTACATTAAAATTCAAAATGATATTTATTACATTGTGATTGAATTTGAGTTCAAACATAATGAAAATTTAAATTTAATTAATTATAAAAATTGAGGCAAACAAAATTTAAAATTAACAAATCAAAATAAGTTTTAACTCAATCTTAATTCAAATAAAAAAATTCAAACTCGAGCCCAAATTTAGATCCTAACTACTCGTTATTATTATTAATAATATTTTAAAAATCAGACCATTAAGAAATTTAAAGTTTAAAAAATTCGATTTATACTAGACCGTTATAAAACTAGTTAAAGATTGAATAAAATTGAAGAATTTGAAATATGATCTAAGAAGCTTTTTTTAACCTATCAAAGAATTTAAAATTTAATTTAAAAATTATTAAATAAAAATTAATTAATTTATAAAAATTAGCTAATTATTTAATAAATTGACCAATTTTTAATAAGTAAGTGTGTCGTACAATTTTTTAACATTTGCATTTAAGAAAAACTAAATTTAAAGTCAATAAAATTAAGCATTTACGTGAACAAAGAGTGCAAATGGCAACAACAAAACCATCTAACCAAATTAATCTATTGCACAAGAATTGAATGATTAACAGAGAAGAAAGGGAGAAGGACAGGCCGTCTTCTGGAAAAGACCGGAGCTTAGGACAGTTATGGATGTTCAGTTGTTTATGAGAAGTAAGATTTTGAAGTCATTTGGAATTGAGAGGTTCTAAATCAGCAAAATATCATATTGTAAGAGGGAATAGTGAAAGGTAGCTCCCCTTCGGGCATAGATTTCAGCTTAGGATACTTGTTGATCCATAATTGCTTGAGATTAGTAAGTTGTTGAATCTTTCTGTTGGCAACATACCCTAAGTTTTGTAAATCCCATATACATAGGGAGGTGAGGGAGGAGGGGAGCCCCTCTTCCGGCAACAATTAGAGCTCTGAACATCTTCCTATGAACAATCTTTGAAAAGAAGTGAAGCGTTGAAACCCCTTGTACTTGAGAGATTTCGGATTTGAAAAATCTCATATTAGAAAAGAGGTAAGTGTGGGTGAGAGTAGTGATTCCTCAGCGAAGCATTAAGCATTTCTGTAGTCACCTATCTCGGAGTGCAAAAGAGAGGAGAGACAATACAATTTCCACTGATTGCGTCCATTTATAAGTTTAGTGCAACCAACAATTTTACGCAATTGTAGTTTTGAGGGCAAACCTACTTCAGGAAATGACTCAAGATTTGGGCAATTCTCAATGAACAACTCCTCAAGGGAATAGAGTAGGGAGTGCGTAGACTCTGGCGACCATTACAGATTTGAGCAGTCCTCTAACTTAAGTATTTGCAAATTGGGAGATTTTTGTCCCATTTTAGGAAGTGATACTAAATTTGGACAATGTTTGGTCTGCAAGGAGAGTGAAAGATATATAATTTCTGTAGAAAAAGTTATGACATTTGCGCCAAGGCATATACAATACGAGTAAGGACATGAACATATTGGATTTTTTTGACCATAACTTTTTCGTCCGACCTCTAAATTTAGTAATTCTTGAAGTATTGGATTCCTAACACGTTTTCTACCTTTCCACAGAAATTGATAGCTTTTAGTGTTGAATTCAAAAATATTGATGGAAAGGAAGTGATAGTTTGCAGAAATGACCTTACAAGAAAACCCGCTTACACTTTATGACTCCGGAACGGAGTCCAACAGTTTCCATTTATCGTCTCAAAGTTTGGACTATCCACAATATGTTGATGCTTTAAGTTGGAGAATGACTCTAAGAGGAAACACTTCAAGAAATCACCCTGTTGAATTGTAACTTCTTGTAAAGTATTGAACAAACTACAACAACCCAGTTGCTCTATTCTTTCAAGCAGAGGACTAGAAGCTGAAAGTCGATAGCCATCGCGTAAAGTCAAATCTTCCAAATCCATTTCGAGAATCCTTGGAACTCTTGGGAGAAGCCACAAGCCTCTCACATCCCCTAACCTTGAGTGTCGTCAATAAAGGAAGGTGTTGAGGAAGAGAATGTTTGAATGCAGGACATTAGATTATGTAAAGCTCTTGAGGGAGATGAAAAACTTCCTCTTCATTTCCACACATAACCCATTCTTGCCATTGGGACATGTTTTCAAACATTAAAACTTTCGATGCATTGAAATGACTTCTTCTTGGATGTGCATATTGTTGAGATATGGAGCATGATATAATATTCTGGACTTTACACCATGCTCACGTTCGCGGACGGTAACCCCCGAGGCGAAATAACGTTAAATCTTTTGTATTCTATTCTCCTGGTATATCATGTTATTGAAAACAATTTACAGTGAATAAAAAACCTTAGCTGTCTGTGGACATAGCCCTATTTTGGTAAACTATGTAAACCTATGTGTTCGTTTATTTTCGCACTGTTCTTTGGTTCTCGTGACTGATCATTCTTAACACATATACCATATAACTCAAGAAGACCAATCGATACAATTTGTGGAAAATCTATAATTAAGAATTTTTTCAGATGCAATAGTAAATCTCGTCCGAACAACTCCTCGCATCTTGAGAAGACTGTCTATACTGCAAGCGATCCAACCCAACCCTCTAAAACGTCGGTATTGGAAGTTGATCCAGACAGAACATCCTCTGTTCAAACAAACGAAAAATAAGTCCAAGGAAATGAAATTCTAGAAAGGTTAAGTGGAGCAACTCCACAAATGATCCTCTAGTATTCCATGGCAACTTAAGCCCTCACATGGAGCAACTCTACAAGCTTTTAAGCGTAAGTTCAAGTTTCTTATAATTCACATTTACGATGCATGCAAAAGTGGAAAAATCTCAGTTGTTTTTTTTAATAATTTGTGTTGTTATATTTGAGAGGGCTTAAGAGTTATTGATAGGTTTTCATTTGAACTAGTGTGTAATGTTGTTTTCTTTATATTTATAGGACAAAACTCATCGTTTCATGGCGTTAGACTGCCTTCATCGAGTTTTGCACTGAAATTGTTAAAGATAACCCTTGAGCTAGCATCACTTTGCCTGTACATATTCGCAAAAGATGTTCATGAGCATCAAGAGTTCTTCACGATGTATGCTGCTTCTTTGACGTCATTTGGAATTTACTCGGCGTTTGAATGCCATTCAAGGTGGATATGAATTTCAGTTCAGACAGTCTGTTCATGTCTAGACGCAGTCTTCTCTGGGGCAATGCAGATATGATTCAGCTATTTGGCATTGTGTTTCCAAGATTCATGTGAAATAGCTGGTTACTGGTTTCTCAAACACCCATACACACAGTGCCAGTTTTATAATTAGGCACTCTAGACTTGTGATGACAACATGAGCATTGGACGATAATTTTTTGGAGGATTGATTCCAACCGAATTCCTAAGTCTTGGTGCAATTGACCAATTGATTGGGATTAAATGTAACATATAATGACAACAATTAATGATGTATGATGTCAACATAATAGTTAATAGGCCCTAAAAAAGGGATTTGGGATTTTATCTTTGTTTTCGCTGCTTCATCATATGCTAAAACCATGTGAAAGAAGACATGCATCTTATTAGCATCTTCTCCCTTTATAAATACATAAACAAATCAATCAATTATTTATGAAATATCAATCATAACAAAGCAAAGTAAATGTTTCACGTTCCAACGTTTACTTTACTTGTCTTGTAATTTTACCAATACCAAGACTTAGGATAAGCCAAACAACAGGCAACACCAATACAGCTTATTCACCAACACAATCAAATTAATTCAACCATACAATTACTCCAATTTAATATTACGAAATATTTATATTGGAGATATGAGAAATCTTGGGCCAATCTGCACCTTTCTCCTGCTTGCACCTTTCCTCCAGTAAACGGCAATCCCTGATAGTCAGAGAAGAAAGGGATGAGGGCAGGCCCTCTTCTGGCAAAGATCGGAGCTTACCGCAGAACTCAATTTTCAGTTCTTCAAGAGAAGTGAGATTTTGAAGTCCTTTGGAATTGAGAGATTCCAAATCATGTAACGGCCCTATTTTAAGAGAAGTAATAGTGGAAGGCAACCCCTCTTCCGGCACAGATTTAAGCTTAGGACAATACTTGATGCTTAACTTCTTGAGATTACTGAGTTGTTGAATCTTGCTGTTTACAAGAGATTCCAAGTTGTCTAACAATGATACCCTAAGACAGGTGAGGGAGGAGGGGAGGCCCTCTTCTGGCAACAATTGGAGCTCTGGACAACGACCAATAGTCAAACACCGAAGAGAAGTGAGATGTTGAATCCCCTTGTACTCGAGAGATTTTAGATTTGGAAAATCCCAGAGTTTAAGAGAGGTAAGTGTGGGTGGGAGTAGTGACTCCTTAGGAAAACATTCCACATGTTCGTAGTTACCGATCCTCAAGTACAGAAGAGAGGGAAGGCAATCAAAATTCCACTGATCGCGTCCATTTATTTCAGTGCAACCAACAATTACAAGCCTGTGTAGTTTTAAGGGCAAGCCTCCTTCGAGAAACGACTCAAGCTTTGGGCAATACCAAATGATCAACTCCTCAAGGGAATAGAGTAGGGACTCTGGCAACCATTTCAAATTTGAGCAGCACTCAAACTCTAGTCTTTGCAAAGTAGGAGTTTTTAGTCCCACTTCAGGAAATGACACAAAATTCGGACACCCTCGGATTGTCAAGGAGACGAGAGATATACTGTTTCCATTTATTGTGTCAAAGATTGGACAACACAAAAATTGTAGATGCTTTAATTCGGTGAAGAGCTCTAAGGGGAAACACTTCAAGAAATTACAGTTCAAAATTACAACTTCTTGTAAAGTATTGAAGAAACCACAACCTCCCAGTTGCTCTATCCTTTCAAGCGGAGAACCAGTAACTGTAAACCGGCCATCACATAAATTCATATCTTTCAAATCCATGTTGAGAATCCTTGGAATTGTCAGAAGTGAAGCCACAAGTCTCTCACTTTCTGTGAACTGGAGCTTAATCAATGAAGGAAGGTATTGAGGCAAAGACTCTATGAATGCTGGACAATCGATTATATAAAGCTCTTGAAGGAGATGGAAAACTTCCTCTTCATTTCCACACGTCTTCCATTCCTGCCACAGGGGCATTTTTTCAAACCTTAAAACTTCAAGGCATCGAAATGGCTTCTTCATGGATGTACATCTACCATAAAACTCAGGACCAATCGATACAATATTCGGAAAATCTCTAATAAAGAGTTGTTTCAGGTGCACTAGCTGCCCAAGTGGTGGAAGTCGACGACAATATCTACAGCTATCAAGCTTCAAGGTTACTACTCCTAACAAAAGAGATCCTCCATCATTCCAGTTTGGAAATTCCATGCCCCCGTACCCACTAATTGTAAGAGTTTCCACATTTTCATGAGGTTTCAATTGCTCCAGTAGACTTATAGCATGCTCTGGATCATCAACATCACCTTCCCAAACCAATTTCAACCTCTTAAGATGCGTTTTCCCTTTGATGTTGGCACTTAAAGCTTCTCTTATATCCTTAACATTTTGAAGATTCCTAATAACAAGACGTCCTCTCAGTTGCTTAAGATTCCCTAACTCTTGAATACTACTCCCACTTTCTTTTCCAATCATGAAATAATTCAACTTTTGGAGCTTCGATAATTTACCCATATGTGGGGGCATCTTTTGCAAGCGAGTCCCACCAATATCAAGAACACATAAGTTGACCAAATTTTCCAAATTTATCGGTAACTCATGGAGACGAGAACAGTAAATCAATATTAAAATCTCCAAATGATACAAACTACATAAAGATTCTGGTAATATTCTGATTGATGTAAAAGAGAGATTCAAGTATCGAAGATGCTTTAAATTGCGAATTGAATCATCTAACTTTAATTCCTCAAAACAACGAGACGAAGACAGAGTCAGTACTCGTAAGTGCTTTAATTTCATAAGTGCTGTTACCTCCTCGTGACCGTAGTCCCATGCATGATGAGCAAGCAAGAAAGTGCGCAGTAGTGGAGCACTGGCAATGCCTTCAAGTATGTTGGACGATACATTATTTCCTTGAACATAACGCAGATGACGTGTCCTTGATGGGACCGCAGACGAATCACCATCATCATCCAACCCGGAACAAAATTCTCCAGCCACAGATCTAGCCAAGTCATTGATGAGATCATGCATAACGAAGTCATCTCCCCATGGATTAAAAAAAGACCTTGACACAAGATCGTCGAAGTACTTCTCACTAGTGACTTCCCTCTTCATGCTGAATCCTGCTTGGCCCAGAAACCCCTCTCCCATCCATAAGAGTACCAATTCCTCCTTTTTAAACCAATACCCCTTAGGAAAAATCGCACAATATGCAAAGAGTTGCTTTAAATGAACCGGAAGAAAATAGTAGCTCAATCTCAAAGATGGAAGAATGTTGTCTTCTGTTAACTTCCAAATATCGTTCTCCAAAACTCTCTGCCATTCTTCAGGTGTTTCTTTGCAGCGCAGGAGACTGCCTAATGATTTTGCTGCCAAAGGTAAGCCGTTGCACTTTTTCACTATTTTTCTACCAATCTCTTCGAATTTTGGATATTCGCTAGAGTTCATCCCCTCGAATGCACGTTCAAAAAATAAGGCCCAACATTCTTCTTCTGATATCTCCTTCAGATGATGAGGATGATGGACTTTAATGGCTGATGCCACACTTTCAAGGCGAGTTGTGACTATGATCTTACTTCCTTTTGCCCCAGCCTTTAAAGGCTTCAGCAAAAATTCCCAGTGATTAGAACTGTCATTCCAAACATCGTCAAGTACTAGCAGAAACTGTTTATCCGTCAATTCATTTTGCAATTCAACTTGACAAAGCTCCAGATCGTTGAGATTGTTTAAGTCGTGCTTTGTTTTACTGACGCCATTGAGAATGTTCTTGGTTACCTTCAAAACATCAAATTCTTCTGAAACATAAATCCATGCTTTGACGTCAAACCGCTCCTTTACTCTGCTATCATTGTATACAGATTGAGCAAGAGTGGTCTTTCCGACCCCACCCATGCCGACTATGGGAATAAGGCCCAGTTTATTGCAGTTCGCATCATCCGATAGCAGCAGCTGAATTATGACTCCTTTATCTTCATCTCTGCCATAAACAACAGATTCATCCATCAAAGAAGTGGTTTCACGCATCAAAGAAGTGATTGGTACATTCTGGGACGATAGCTTGTCTCCAATAGCCTCTTTCAGGCCAAGCACATCCTTCTGCTTAATTAAATGCTGAAGCTTTTCATGTATCTCCACCAACTTTGATTCTATCTCTTTCTCAAGTGGGCCCTGGGAAGAGATAAACTCTATGCTGTTCTGAGGTCCAGCTTCCATCTCCGAGCCCGGAGCTGCATAAGCAATCTCATCCAACAAGTCATCAGCTTCGTAGAAAGCATCTTTGAGCTCATCAAGCCACTGCCTCACATGATACTTAGTAATCTGCTTCTCCTCTGCATCAACAAGAAGTCCTCCAACAGATATCATCGTTATCTTCAAATTGTCCAATAACTTCCTGTTAAGCTTCCTTCCCTTGAAAAAGTCTACAACCTTCGGAGAAGCAAGCCTATCAATCAACACGTTAAAGAAACCACCGAGAAATGCTCCCGCTACGAGCGCTTCAGCCATAATTCTTTGCTAGTTGGAAAGAAAATTTTGATCTAAAACAACAACAAAGAAAGCAAGTTGATGGTTTCGATAAATTGTGTTTAGTAAGTGGTATTGTTGTATGATATATATAATACATCTTCAACTTGCCTTCCAAGGCCTTGGGTGTTGACTGTTGAATGTTAGCAAAAACCTATATTTATATTATGTTCGGCGTTCAAGGCCTTGTTTCTGCCATTAAATGTCTCCTACTAGTCGTACTCACCAAGAGTGAAATGATACTTATATATTAATCACCAAATTCTACTAAAATTATTACACAACTTCTTTTTAATTTTAATTTAGTCCTTAAAATTATTTTAATTATGACCAAAAAATTACAATTATTGTTTTTAAGTATATATTAAATAAATTTTAAGTAATTTATCTAATGAATTCATAAATAAAATTTAAATTATCATAAATTTATATACATAGAATCTCTTTATTTAAGTGTAACTCAAAAATCATTTTAGTGATATAACTAGTCCCGTTTGAAGTACTGTTTTAGGAGAAAACAATTCTTAAAACAATTCATAAATAAAATTTAAATTATCATAAATTTATATACATAGAATCTCTTTATTTAAGTGTAACTCAAAAATCATTTTAGTGATATAACTAGTCCCGTTTGAAGTACTGTTTTAGGAGAAAACAATTCTTAAAACCTCCCGGACGCAGAGCTACTCTCCCAATCCTCTTTTTATAGGCTTATTATAGATATAAGTTTCTTTTCATTATTTAAAATTTTTTAAATTTTGTAAATTTTAAAATAAATTATATATCTTAAATTTTAAATTATTGAATAAAATTTAATATAATAATTTATAAAATATAATTAAGTTGACAAAAGTCATCTATTTTTTTAATCTGTAATTATAATATTGATAATATTGTGTTTATTATTAAAATTAAGAATTATTATAATAATTTTTAATAGTATTTGTATTACTTTTAATTTAATAATAATTATTTTTTGTAAAAATAGAAAAGAAAGACCGCTTATAATTTTCCTTTCTTAATCCTTGTAAAGCAAGAAGCAAACTTTTGACTTTTGTAATTATTATTTTTTTGTTAATGAGCATATTTTAATTTACATGATAGAATTTTTATATAGTACAAAATATTAAAAGATAATTTTAAAATTTTAAATAATTTTCAACTTATTATATAAATTAAAAAATTAAAAAATGATACTCGATATTAAATTTGATATGAATAATGGTTAGGTGTTCATGGCATTACTTCCGAGACCGAATAGCTTCCTAAAGTCTACATAATTTAAGTCTAGGTCCCAACGCTCCAATTTTTTCCAGCAATCTCATAATTTCAAAGTTTAAAAGACAGTAACAATCAGTCGTTTCACATGTGAGATGTCAGGATCTGGTGTAGGAAACTTTGTCGGTGCAGATGCTTTTGACTTTTGACTTTTGAGAAGACTGAAGCAGCATCATGAACGAAAGAGTCCAATTTTTCCGGCGATCTGATTGAAATTTACAACCACATGACTCTCAAATGACAGTCAGTCCTTTTACAAGTGGGATGTCAGCATCTGGTTTAGGAGGCCCATAACTTTGTAGGTTCAGACGCTTTGGAGAAGATAGCATAAAGAAAGAAACTTTATTTAATGAATGGGTTGGGTGAATTATTGATTGGTTGGCTTGTTTATTTTTATTTTAAAAAAATTTTATAAAAGGAGCTTTTTTATGTCCAGTCAAAAATTAATAAGTAAAAGACTAATTATACTCTTATTTTATAATTTTTGAATTATAATAATTATACTATAGTAATATTATGGATAATTTAAATTAAAAATTATGTATGTATTTTACAGTGATAAATTTTTTTACAATAAAGTAAGTTTTTTAATTACAAAAATTAGGAATACGTATTATGCTAATGGCAATTTTTTATTGATGAAATAAGTTTTCTGATTATAAATCAGTTGATAAAATCAGCTATTAGCTAAATGTTAATATAAACAACTAACAATTATAATCTGTTGATTACTAAACAAGGCCTGTATGTTTAGAATTAGTAAGTAGTTTGGTAGTGTTGTATAATACATACATACATTTACATAATAATAATAATAATAATAATAATATATCCAATGTTGCTTTCCAAGAAGCTTCCTGAATTCATATAAGAAAAGGTGGTACCAACTTGTATAATTCTATAACCACCCTTTAATTAAGTTGATTAGTTATATATTTGTGATTATTAATATGATTGATAGATACATGATGTATACTCAAAGTTGCCTTCAATTCCAAGAAGCTTCCTAAATTCATATAAGAAAAGGTAGTACCAACTTGTATAATTTTATAACCACCCTTTAATTAAGTTAATTAGTTATATATTTGTGTTTATTAATATGATTGATAGATACGTGATGTATACTCAAAGTTGCCTTCCAAGTTGCTCCCTAAAGTAAACGCTATAAGCTTTTTCTTTTTTACTTCTTTTTAATATCCTCCATTGAAGAAGGTGGCCGACAAAGTCAATTTGTCGATAGTGAACCCTTAGTCCAGCTTTTGAATGATGTATATAATATATGCAAGAAGTTGAATGCATGAACTGCAATTTTTAAATTCAAGGATGAGAATGGATCATATTGGACTACAGCTTGAAGAATAATATTATTTTATGTAAAATTTTCTAACTTTGGATTGGATCAGTAGGACAGTTCTTGAGATAGGCCTAAAGCTAAATTTAAAAAAGCAGTTTCACACAAAGTCCAAAACTCGGTTAACTCATGCTAAGCTTGTTTCGCTATTACTATTTGAAGCAAACATAGGAAAAGAATCAAAACGGCAAATGGGAGAAGGAAAAAAAGCAAAAGGAGACAGAAATGTCGATAAAGGAAGCCAGTGTGTTTGACACGCTTCAGCTGCGCTGCGCCACTCTGTTGAGATTGTGATGTATAAATGGTATAATGGAAGCAATAAATTTTAAGAACGTTTAGAAAAAAAAATTTTGGGGAAGAAGGAAAACTAAACAATATAAAAACTAAACAAAACACAAGCAAGTGGCTAACACGCTGCTCGGTGGTACAAACGGCCTAACTGGTCTTGGTGGAGCCTATATAGGACAGGTAAAGGAGGCACTTGAAAAAACTGGACTCCAGGATCTGCCAATCCTACGAGGTGAGCCAGAGTGTCAGTGCATTGGTTCCCTTCGCGGTGTACGTGCTGAATGTTGACCTCCCAATCTCGGTGAAGAAGTTCGCGGGTTCCTGTCAACAAAAAATTATGTCTGTTAGACCCTGTATAGGAGGAAGAAAGTAGATTTATAACCTCCAAGGAGTCCACTTCAAGGATGAGGCGGCAGAATCCCATCGATCATGCCAAGGTAAGGCCCGAGTGTACGCCCCAAAGTTCAGATGTGAGGGGAGAGTCCTGTCCAATGTGATGTATAAAGCCTCCACACCAGGTGCCGGTCCAATCACAAATTAATCCTCCCGCAAACTCGACTGACGAGCCGGGTTGAACAGCGACGTCGGTGTTAAGCTTAAACCAGCTTGTCGGCGGTTTGGACCAGCCCACTAGACTACCCCTCGGAAGGGCCGACGGAGGGAAGACACGTTGTTTGACAGCCCGTGCCTGCTCTATCCAGCCGACATACGCCTTCACTGCGCGTTGACCATGAGCTGGCCACTCAAACTCAGCTTCAAAAATACTCTTATTGCGCCATGTCCAGAGCATCCAGCAAGCGACTCCGAAAAACGTAGGTCAGTCCTCAGACAGGGTCCGAGAGGGGGGCTTGATATTGGCCTGGACCCACGTCTCAAGGTCTTGGTGGAAAAACTCCGGTTGAAACCCTTGCCGAGGGAATTGGTTCCAGAAGGTGGTCACCCGCGAACAATCACACATGACATGAAGGGTAGACTCCTCCTGGCCACAAAAACTGGCAACTGGTATCCGAGGCGACATGACACACCACACGTTGTTGGTTCGTTAGGAGCTTATTTTTGGTCATGAGCCAGAGGAAGGAACGGATTCGGTGGGGGCTCGCCCACATCCAGATGGCCTCCCAAAGAGGCCCCTGTCGATCTAGACCCTGGCCATCGATGAATTCATAGGCCGAAGCGACCGAAAAATGCCCATTGACAGTGTGAGCCCAGCGAATGGTGTCCACCGAAAGGTCCTCGTCATCAATGGATAAAGTGGCAATTTTCAGACACACATCCTCAGGGAGGTAATGCTGGAAAAGATGCCACTGCCAGTGTCCGTCATTGGTCCAATAATCCACCACTTTGTTGTGAAGAATCGCCTCCGGGATAGGGGAGGTGGCAACAGCTTGAAGGGGACCCCCTACAGGCACCCAATTATCCAGCCAGAAAGAGATGTGGCGACCATTACCCAGGCCCCACGAGATACCCTGGCAGACGGAGTGCCAGTTCACAGCGATACCGTTCCATAGAGTCGAAGCCCCAGGGCGGTCGATCGTCGGGGGTATATGGTACGGAGCCAGGCAGTACTTAGCCCTAAGAATACAGACCCAGAGAGCATCAGTGTTGGTAATCAAAGCCCATCCCAACTTCGTAAGCAGGGCATCATTGGTAACTCGAATCTTTTTAAGGCCGAGGCCCCCGGCGTGTTTAGGCTTACACACTGAATCCCAATTCACAAGGGACAGTTTCCGACGATCAGTATTGGACCCTCAAATAAAATTATGCATAAGGAATTCCAGATCATCACAGTCTGCATTGTAAAAATGGGAAGGGCCGAGATCGCAGACTGGGTGAGAGTAACACGCCCTGCAAAAGACAAGTGTTGGGCCCTCCAGCCGGCTAGTTTCTGCTGAGCTTGGTCAAGAATGTATTGATACGTATGACGCGAGGAGCGCTCGTGCAATAAGGGCACACCAAGGTATTTACCCAAGTTGTGCGTGGGGGAAATGGCGAGGGTGTGGCTAAGGCGTTGCGCCGTGGTTGGCGGGACGTTTGCAGAGAAGAAGATCTTCGTTTTGGTTCGGCTAACCTTCTGCCCTGAGGCCGTACAGAACACCTCAAGAGTACGGGCAACTACGGAAGCCTGGGAGTCAGTAGCTTCGGCAGAGAGGACCAAGTCATCCGCAAAGAAAAGGTGAGAAAGGGGATGATCGGTAGGACTTAATTTAAGAGGATGCAAGTGGCCATGGGTCACCTCCTTAGCGATGAGATGACCTAGCCGTTCCAGGCAAAGGACAAACAGATACGATGAAAGCATATCGCCCTGACGAAGCCCGCAAGTAGGGGTGAAGGGTTCCAATAAAGTCCCCTGCCAAGCCACCTGCATCGAGACCGTCGACACACAACACACAATGACCCTGATAAGCGGATCGGGAATTCCAATATCGGTCAAAGTATCCTGAATAAAATTCCAACGCAGTCGGTCATAGGCTTTCTCCAGATCCACTTTGACTGCAAAATACCCCATCCGGCCTGTCTTCTTTCTCATCGAGTGGATGGCTTCCTGGGCGAGGATCATATTGTCCATGATGTGGCGACCCGGGATGAAACTACATTGGTTTTCCTGCACTAGAGAACTAAGGTGAGGCTTAAGACGATTAACGATAACTTTGGAGAGAATTTTGTAAGACACGTTGCACAAGCTGATCGACCTGAATTGGGTAATAGAAATCGGGGAGGGAGATTTGGGGATAAGGACCAGAATGGTCTGATGGAGCTTTGGTTCCCATTTGTCCCCGCTAAACACCTCGCGAATAGACGCAGTCACTTGGGGGCCAATCCGTTGCCATTGCTTTTAATAAAACAGGACGTTGTAACCATCTATCCCAGGTGCTTTGTTAGGGTTCATTCTAAAAAGGGCATTTTTAACTTCCAGGGGGTGAAGAGGTCGAGACAAATCCTGCGTACTGTCCGGAGAAAGAGCAAGGAAGGTACCAAAAATCGGGAAAACGGTATGAGAATCGGGAACTTGGGTGTAGAGTTGAGTAAAATACTCTCTGGCTAAATGACTTAAGTGTGCAGGGTCAGTGACCACATTGTCCTGGGCGTCCTGAAGTCACACTATCCGCAGTTTCTGTTGTTTGGACTTCGTCAGCGTGTGGTAATACTTAGTATTACGATCACCCTGTGATAGCCAGTCACAGCGGGCCCTCTGGTGCCAAAAAATTTCCTCTTCACTTAACACTGGCAACAGATCCCCACTCAATTGGTTCTCCAGCTCTAGAAGTCCGTGCGAGAATCACGAGTCAGGGCGCGTTGGATACCCTGTAATCTGGCAAGCAGACATTTCTTCCGATAGAAAATGTTCCCAAAGTCCGAAGAATTCCATTGTTGAAGGTGGTAAGCCAGGTTAGCAAGATTCTTATGGAGGGACTCCTCGGTTGTGTCCCAATGGGCCTCGATGACTTCATCAAAAGTGGGGTGAGTGAGCCAAACGTTTTGGAAACGAAACGAAGAAGAGCGTAATGGGGGAGCAGAGTTGGAAAGAAATTGAAAGTACATAGGACGATGGTCCGACCCGAGAAAAGGAAGATGGAAATTGGTCGTAGTCGGGAAACGGTGAAGCCATTCGGTCGACCCAAAAACCCAATCGAGTCTAGCTTGAATCAAGTCGCGTTTCCAAGTGAATTTGGAGCCAACATAGCCCAAGTCATGTAGGTTGCAAGCCTGGACCCAGTTTTGAAAGTGACGGTTCATGACTCGCGTTGAGATGGAGCCTCCCCGTTTATCATTGGACTCTAGCTTAGCATTGAAATCTCCTCCGATAAGCCAGGGAGACGTGACGGTAGTCCCTAGTCCCTCGAGCGCAGGCCAGAGGTACCTTTGGGTAGCCATGTGAGGACTGGCGTACACCGCAGTAAAAATCAAATGAAACGTGCTAGTAGCTATAGTGGTATGGACGAACTGACGGTGGGCGAATTTAATTGAGACATGGTACTGCTCCCGCCATAAGAGCCAGATACCCCCGGAAAACCCTAAGGCTTCAACCCGAAAAGAGTAAGCAAAACCCAACTTCCGAATGACCACCTGAGCGCGGGGGCCACTAATGCGGGTTTCGAGCAAAACTAGCATCTCAGGTTTATAACTACGAATGTAATTACGGAGAATCATAAGAAAGCGAGACCCTCCCTCCCCTTGGCAATTCCAGATAAGAATAGACAAAAAAACAGGGCTAAAAAGTTATGTACCTCCCATAGGAGCGCCTGGAGGTCCTGAATCGGTCGAGATCTGGACCTACACTTCAGGTGTAGACGAGGGCTGGTCCTACACCTCAGGTGGAGCAAGCGGATCTGGGCCAATGAAAGGGTGTCGACGGGTAAATCAGGGGGGTCGGAACGTGTTGGGAGGCTCCCTGGTTGTGCAGGCGCCCCCTGCCCCTCCACACCCTCCATAATGTGAGCAGTATCCTTAGAAGAGACGACGGGGCCTTCCATAAGGGGGCTTCCGCCTATTATTTCCATATGAGTGGGGATCTCAACAGCCACGTGTTTGCCAGTCCGGGAAGGGTGCAAGTGGATCAGGGTGGAAGGGACAGCATTGGGTTCGGGTGGGGAACTGGTCCGAGAGCTCTCTCCCCGGTGGGCCGGGATGGGTTTGGGCTTGGAATGCCAAGCCCCCTTCTTTTGATGGGGTGAGAGGCCTTGGGTCGTGAACAGCAGGCCAACAGGAGGAGTCTGAAGCAGTCAACTGGACAATGCATATCTTAAATCGGAGCCCCACGTTGGCAGTAAGAAATATGACGCCAGAGGAAGCATGGAGTGGGATCAAACCATCAGTTGAGTATTTCTGAGCTTTTGGTTGTATTTCTCATGTTCATGTACCAGACAGTACTCGAACCAAGCTAGATGATAAGAGTTCGTGCTATGTTTTGTTGGGATTCGGTGAGGAATCAAAGGCTTACAGACTTTATGATCCACTATCCCAAAGGATCATTATAAGCAGAGATGTAGTGTTTGAAGAAGACAGGAATTAGAAATAGGATAAAAGGTATGAAGAGCATGTCGTGTGCGATTTGGAATGGGGTGAAGAGGAAGAAGTTTCTGCTGTTAAAACTGCAGAAGACAATGAATCAGAATCGGTTGATGACGACGACACAGAGGGAACTTTGTTGTCCTCTGATACTATGCCTGAAGATACTTCTTCACTTCAAGGAAGGATTAGAGTGCCACCAGTGTGGATGAAGGACTACGAAGCAGGGGAAGGGCTCTCTGAAGATGAAGCTAATATGATCATGTTTACAACCATTGTTACTAATCCTATTCACTTTGAGGATGCAGTAAAAGATGATAATTGGAGACGTGCTATGGATGCGGAGATAGAAGCAATAGAAAGAAATGGCACTTGGGAATTGATGGACTTGCCTGCAGAAGGAAGAAAATTGGAGTAAAGTGGGTTTATAAGACTAAATTTGATGAAAATGGTGCCATAAATAAATACAAAGCTCGATTGGTAGTGAAGGGGTATGCACAACAATACGGAGTCGATTATACAGAAGTGTTTGCACCAGTGGCTCGTATGGAAACTATTCAGTTGGTGATAGCTTTTGCAGCTCAAAAAGGATGGCCGATATTCCAGCTTGACGTAAAGTTAGCATTTTTGCATGGTGAGTTACATGAAAATGTCTTTGTGGAGCAGCCTAGTGGGTATGTGCGAAAGGGAGTAGAACATAAGGTCTACAAGTTGAAGAAGGCACTCTACGGACTTAAGCAAGCACCACGGGCCTGGTACAGTTGTATCGAAACTTATTTTTTGAAGGAAGGTTTTGAGAAGTGTGACTATGAACATACTTTGTTCATCAAGACAAAGAAGGATGACAAATTATTGATAGTGAGTTTGTATGTTGATGATCTGATTTTTACTGGAAATGATGAGTATATGATTGCAAGATTTAAAGATTCCATGAAGCTTGAATTTGACACGATTGATCTAGGCAAGATGAGATATTTTCTTGGTTTGGAAGTCTCACAAAGAGCAAATGGCATCTTTATCAACCAAAGGAAGTATGCGTTGGAAGTACTATACAAAAGTTTAAGATGGACAAAAGCAACTTTGAGGGAGCCCAATCGCCTGGGGAGCCGCTGCGGTCCTAGGCCCATACACTTGGCCTGCTGAAGAGTTTCGACCGTTGAAGCTGTCTCTATCTCTGTCGCCGTCACCTCCACCTCTGCCAATGCCAGAAACCTCGATCCTGTCGAGGGGGAAGCTGGTAAGTTACTGTTCGAAGAAACTGTTGGCCGCTGAACGCGAGGGGTTTGGGTAGAGGGACGGGGGTTCTTCGGCCGCTAGCGCCGCGGTACCTGGACCCAGGGTCCGTAGCCTGTAGGTGGGTCACCAGGAGCCGGAGTCGTCGTGGAGGGACGGGTGTTGGCAGACGAGTGCTGTTCGCCCTCCGCCCGTGGTTGCGGAGTAGGGTCCGAGGGATCGGTCGTTGCAGGACAGGAATGGTTCGGGCATGCGATGAGGTCGTGTCCCACAATACCGCAATGGTAACAAAGCTGAGGAAGGCCTTCATAAACAATCTGGAGCATTTCACCGTCGAGATTAACTGCCGTCTTCAATGGCTGTGTTAAGTCGATTTCCACCGCGAGCCGGGCGTAGCGTCCCCGATTAGCTAAAAGCATAGCTTCATCAATTTTCATCGTCCGTTCGACGACATGTCCAATGGCTGTTAGAATATCGGGGTGATAGCGTGTCATGGGGAGGTCCGAAATGCGTATCCATGTAATTGCGTGAGTAATCTGGCCCTGCGGTTGGCGGAAGTTAGACGTCCATCGTTGCACGAATAAAGTCTGGCCAAAAAGCATCCAAGGGCCATCAGCCAAAGCGTGAAGAAAGTCAACCTCTTCCTGGAAACGAACCAAGAAAAAGTCATGATCAAGATCCACAATTTTGATCGGTCCCGTCGATTTCCAGAGTGTGTACAGACGCGAGCTCAATGCGTGGAAACCGATCCTGCGGCCCAGAAGCTTGACAACCACGGTAAGGTTCCATTGGCGTTCCAGCCGGGTCTTGAATGAGGTGGACAGTAGCACCCCTCCATCGAGTTCACTGGAAATCGGGGTGATGTCCCCCTCAAGTTCAATGGGATTCTCTGGTCGCCAAAATGGGTGGTGTGTTGGGTGGCTTCAGACGGACCACCTGTAACGGCAGCGCTATAGGACAGTGGCGTGGTGGTCGGCTAAACGTCTTCACGCTTTCGCGTCCTTCCACGTTTAGCCGAGGAGCCCTCTGAATCGGGGGACACCATGGCCTTGCCCAAGGAGAATGAGAGGGTGATACGGGACTGCCAAAGCGAGCGCAAAAACACTACGACGTCGAAGAAAAAATTGGTTCAAATTTGCACTATGGAAGAGGCCACTGTATCTCACACTACTTTCTCGCACTTCCTTCTGAACATTACGTTTAGAACATTTTATTTTTTAATATAAGAGTAAACTAATTTGGATAAATTCACTTGTGAGTTCTAATTTATTTTAAAAAACATCTTAAAATATTCTCATATTTCGATACAGTTATTCAATTCAAAAATTATATTCAACTTATATTTTTCATCTAAATTTGAGTACATATAATTATATAGTGTCAAGGTTGACAAATAATTTAATAATACACTTTATTTTCTTTGTGGTTGACTCATTTTTCTCCGCAATGATTTTAATTTATAATTAACAAGTATAATTCACATACGAAATAACGATAAAAAAATAAACTGTCGGATTATTTGAACGACGGGATGAAATTTTCGTGTTCATTCATCTCGTTCGTTATTAGTATTATATACTTAATAAAGTTAGGCATGTTTGGCCTTCATCCGCAAGAACTGTGGAGTGAGATAGTTGGGACAAACTAAATTACTAACGAACACTTGAGCATGTCAAAATCAAATAGCAGGAACAAGTCAGAAGCATCATTATCAGATTTATATTCTGATTGTGGTGCAATCAGGTTTAGAACAATGAACATCGAGATGGAGTGCCATATGATAAAGGTTCTCAAACGGAATTTCAACGGCTGATAAGGTTGGAAAAAGATGGTTTGAATTTGATTTATTTATTTTACTTCATATATATACACACTAAACTAGTCCAATTCAAATTTAAATTTTGTTAAGCCTGAGTGTTGGTTTGAATTTGATTTATTAATTTACTTGAATATATACACTAAATTATTCCAATTCAAGTTTAAAATTTAATTAAGTTTGATTTAATTTTAATATAATTAAAAATAAAATAAATATTTATATTAATTAAATTTAAACTAGAGTTTAAATTTTAAATTCAATTAATTGTCGCTTTTAAATATTATGAAGTATTAGTTAAACTAATGTCGATAGATTTTAATAATTGTTTAAAAAATACGTCGATAGATTTTAATATTTTAGGACAACTTCTTGCACAGTGACCCAGTTTTTCATAAAAGATAGGTCTTAAAAAAGGCATCAGATCGTCTGTGCCACTTACTCTGTACCAACTCTGTGCCATATTTAAAACGTCGACGTTTTAATTAAAACCAACGTCTCTCGGCTTCATGCTCGCCTAAGCCAAGCCAAGGTACCCTCCTTCTTTTGATTTTGCTTCCGCTTTACTTCTTGAATCTTGCTCTCAACTCTTTCCATCTTTTTGCCCCTCTTCTTCACATCCCTTTTGCCCCGTTATCCAACACTTGTTTTACCAACAAAACACACACACACAGACACTCTTTCTCTCCATCAACTCCTCAGTCCTCACGTATGGTTTGCAACTATATGCCAACAAGAGCAAGATCTCTTAAAGCCTCGACAGCGAGTTCATGATGTCTTTGTGATCCAAGTCGTTTGAATGGTGGCATTGTGA
>JAOSBM010000001.1:25239263-25249583 GCA_027568955.1 Erythroxylum tenue
TAAAAGTGCTTTTTATTTTTATGTTGCCAAACAGTCTACTGTATAAAGCTCTTTTAAAAAAGCTATTTTTTAATTGACAGCCAAACAGACAACTAGCTTATTAGAAAAGCTCTTTTTAAAAAAGCTCTACTGATAAAAGCTCTACTGACAAAAGCTCTACTGATATAAGCTCATCCAAACAGACACTTAGTCGACTACAACCTCCGACTAGTCGACTAGGACATGTATTTTTCCTAAACTGACCTCTCTCCACTCTTTTTCTTATAACTGGTCCGTCCGACCTCCGATTGATCTGATTTTTGAAGCGTTGGACTCCTAGGACAGTTATCTACCTCTCCATGTGAATTTTATGGATTTTGAGATTAAATTGAAAAAGATTGATTAGATTAAAGTGAGTGGATCGTTTATGAGAATAGGAATTGGTTATCTTTTTGCACATACTTCATTGTTTTGGTAATATCTGGATCTATAGAGGTCCGAATTGGGTAATTTTGGTGTCTATGGTTTCCTAAGACATAGGGGAACATTTTGTGATGTGATTTATGAATTAATGCAGGGAATGTCACGAACATGCATTGTACACATTTCAATTCCCGCATGTGCACGTTTATACATTTCTGATTGTACACATTTTGATATATGTGTTTTTGCATTGTTATAGAGACGCATTTGGAGCGTCGATCCACCAACTTTGCCGAGACTTCCAGGCATTAGCTCGAAAGCTATTGGTGAGTAACCTAGATGGTTCTCTCGATTATTATATGTCTACTGTGGTGAATAATGGTGAGTTTTGTGATTGGTTATGACTGTGGATTCCAGACAGAAGGTCCGATGTATTGGGAGCTATGACATAAAAGTGTTATATGTTTGTGAATCTGTGAATTACTTGCTTCTGATGTGATAAATTGTGACACGTGAATTGATTGTGATGCATCTACTGTTAAATTGAGACATATACATTTCATACATTAATGCATGATCACATAATGATAGTTGTGACCGGAGCAGCCACCGAGAGCTAAAAGCTCAACGTATTAAGGCCTCGAGCCCACAGTGATTCAGAGCCACAGGCTCACCGATTAGTGCGCCTATATTGGGACAGTTCAGACGCTCGATCACAACATCGTAATAAATGAGAAAAGTGTCACATACACATTTCATATACATTTGATTGAATGTTTCTGATTGGGTGAAAGGCGAGAAAGCCTTATACTTATGTGATAACAATCATGTGGTACTTCTGAATGTGCAATTGTGAAATAATTGTGATTTGCTTGAATGCAATCATGTGGTACTTCTGAATGTGAAATTGCGAAATAATTGTATTATGCTTGAGTGTTGCATGAATTGGGTGAACCATCGATGATGGTTCCTCACTGAGTTCGCAAACTCACCCAATATTGCAACATATTTTTCAGGACCGAGAGTAGACTCCTAGCTCCAGAGGGACTTTTCGAGCCGTGCAGATCATCTTGGCAAGAGAGGTTATGGCTCACAGGTCGGTCAGCTGGGAATTTTGGGATGACCTAGTTAGGGTTGATTTGTTGTCTTTGTTTTAGTAGCACTTTGTACTAGGTTTGCTGGGTTGTTGTACAGACAGTGGAGAACTGACAGTTGTGTAAATTACTGTTTTTGATGAAATGAAATAGAAAAATGTTTGATTTTAAAAAGTTGTGATTTTATATTGATGTCTTATTATTATGATGCCATGTGGAGTATAGTGGTGTTTGTTCGTAGTTCTTTCTTGTCGTTGGATATGTACCAGAATGACCTGCGGGCGTCCTGGTATATACCCTATGGTAAGGGGGCGCTACAAGTATATACTAAGTGCTGCTCGAATGAATCTAGAAATTATATATAGGGATTAGAATGGGCGGGACTAGGCCGAATCATACATTTGTATAATTTTAGAAATAGGTTGGAGGTCTAAGTTACAGTCTCGTCCACAACGTATTTCATTTGTAAGGTAAAAGATACGATACTCTTTTTTATAACGATACAACACACACGAAATAAAATTATACGTGAACTGCTCAAATGTTACTTACATAATGATATAACCAATCTCTTAATTTTAAATTGAACTAATTAATCTTGACTTAAACTAATAATTTATTATAATTATTTTAAATTATTTATTTTAAACCAAGTTTAATTAGTTTAAGTTAATTTTAAGAATTAAGTTACTATCTTATTAATATTTGATTAATTTACGTATGATGTTCGTAAAACTTTTTTTTTCATATTTTATTATTAATATTTAAGAGAAATAATTTAAAAAATTAAAAAGGTAAAGAATTTGTTTTTTGAATTTAAATTATTACTTTATCAAATGATTTATTTAAATCACCTAATTTAAAAGTATTATTTTTTATTGATTTAAAATTAATAAGTCAAATTTAAATTAATTAAATATCAAATCAAACTTAAATAGTTTCACGCCACTCAAATCAATAAAAACAAAACGACTACATTTTGTAAATTCAAATTACCTTTAGTAAAGTTCGAATAAAAAAACTTTTGTTTTTTTAATTTATATTTTTGTTTGGTCTGGTAGGAGGGTGGGCTTGATCATTCCAAGAAGATGAAGGCGGGAAGCGCTGCGAAACTGATAGTTGATGCGTTCTGCAACGATTCCTCCCACTTGCTTGGCGGAGAATTGAAACTGCTCAAGCTCAGGTCTTTTCGTTGCTCTTAAACTTGAAATGTAAACAATTGTTTCACCTTTTCTTGTTTATTTTTGTGTTCTGCGTTTTCTCTTGACGGACGTGCTTGATTTTACTATTCAAGATGCTAACTTCTACCAATGGCTGACCTATACTTTTCTTGGGTCCAAAACTATTGTTTAACTTTCAGGATGGTCAATACCTTCGACCATCAGACCCTGCCTACGAGCAGGTTCTGGATTCGCTGGCTATGCCCTCTCTTAGAAGCTCTTCTTAAATGGAGAGAGAGGTATGTTAGATAAGTTCTAACTGTTTTATGGTTTCTTTTTACAGAGGTTGTGTTACATTCTAAGCCTCTTTCACGAATTTTTAGCATGAAGTGCATTGTTCTTCGAAACATAACTGTATCAAATTATCTGGTTAAAGTATCCTTTTACTTTATGCTTATAATTTCATTATATCCATTACAACCTGTTAGTTTCCATCTCGGGTGCAATGTGGTATATCCTTACATACTTGATAAATTATCCTAAGGCTTGAATTCTTGTTTGGGTTCACTTTGATAACCTTTTCAATTTCACTTTACTGAATATTTATTACAGTGAATCTCCAAAGGGTGCAAATGATGCATCTACATTCCAAAGAAAGGTAACTTATAGATCATGAATTTACTACTTTTGTAAATGTAGCGGAAATATTTTATCTGAGTATACTTCCTCAACTTACTTGTTAAAGAACTGTTCTGCACTAGAAGGATCTGGTGTAAAACATGACATCATGACTGGAAATGAATTGTAGTTAATAAATGATTGTAAGGAAAAATTAGTGGTCTGAAAGAAAAGCTTTTAGCTAGAGAGAAGACTTGCTAATGTACCTCCATTGCTACTTTATGTTGTTATTTTGAAGACTTGTCAGCTATTTGTTCCTTTTTCTGTTTGGACCACTCAACCTTAGACTCCTAATCAAGTAGATTATTTAGAGAACAATACAACTCTCAAGTTTTTTAAATAATTAATGATGAGATTTCTGAAGAAAAAGTATTCTTAAATGGAGATTTGTCTGGAATTTCGTTCTAACAGTTGCACCATGTATTCTATGTTTTAGGTTAGATTATATGTGATTTATTTTTTAGTCGACTTAAGACAACTTGTTGAATAGGGTAGCTTATGGTGTTAGTTTGGCCACTCATTTTTTAGAAGCTTACTACTATACCACAATTGTTGTTGAACTTCCTGTCATGTTTAAGACTAATTGCTTATGTGAACAGTTAAAAAGTTAACTTAAGCTGATTGCCTCATCAGTTAAAATTGACAAGTTTTAAGAAAATTATTTCAGTGATCAATACAATTTGTCATGGAATAAGAAGGCTAAGGAATCACTATTTTTGCCTGGAAAATGCACTGAAACATGCAATATGCACACTCCTATGTCTATTTATAGAGAGTTTAACATGATTTGTGTACGTAATCAGCTTGCAGTGGAGTGTATCTTTTGTTCAGCTTGTATTTGTTTTGTGGAGTGCTGTCCACAGGAGGGGCTTACTGGTTTGTTTTTAATATTGTGAACTCGCTTTTCTGCTTGCGTTGGTATTCTTAATTAAATCAGGACATGAATATATTAATAAGACGACTGTTTGCATGCAGAGAAGCTGTGGTCTGGGCTGGAAAATTTTGTTTTTGATTGGCTAATTAATGCTGACAGGTAATCCTGCGATTGATGGCTCAGGAAGTTTAAGATGATTTTGCTAACTTATCTGCTTCACCTGTAACATACATGATGCACACATTGAATAGCGAAAATCAAATGATTTTTGACTTTACTGAATTGGATAGCTATGTTCCTAACGTGAAAGTTATATGTAATTACACGTAATTTGATCATACTCTTTTTCATTGGCATTTTTTTTAATGTGTTCTTGTTTCAGGGTGGTAAGCTAGGTGGAGTACACCTCCTTGGTTGATCTGCGCAGTCTGCTTTTGGACCTAGTTGCTCAACTTCTAGGTGCCTTATCTCGTATCAGGTAATCAGTCCACAAATTTTCAATACTGATGATGATACTATCTTAAATCAAAATGAGAATATATCCATTTGCATTGTTACTTTTATTTATTCGTGATCAAAGTGGAGGCAGACATTTGGGCTTGCCTGCTTCCATGTGCTGAAACCTTAAAAATTTGTGTTTTGTTTTCTCTTGCACTTCATAGATTTAGCTCTGTAACTGAGCGATTCTTTATGGAGCTAAGCACTCATCGAATTGACACTAGCATTGCTCGAAGTGAAACACTGAGTATCATTAACGGGATGTGATACCTGAAACTTGGGGTATGTGTATACATTAACTTTGTCTCAAAGTAAATGCATTGAGGAAAGGCCTAAACTTTTATTTGATGCAGGTTAAGACGGAGGGAGGTCTAAATGCTTCAGCTTCCTTTGTGGCAAAAGCTAATCCTCTTAACAATGCTCCACACAAACGCGAAAGTGAACTTCACCATGCACTTTGTAACATGCTTTCAAACATCCTAGCCCCACTTGCAGATGGTGGAAAAAGCCATTGCCCTCCTTCAGGTGTAGACAATGCACTTACTCTTTGGTACGAAGCTGTGGGGAGAATAAGAGGACAACTTTTGCACTGGATGGATAAACAAAGCAAACATATAGCTGTAAGTGGATCTTCCAAGTTGCTTTTATCTGTGAAATTATGCATCAAGTTAAACAAGAATTAATTAACCAACTTAAGGTTGCTTGCGATAGCCTTATGTTAGCCCTAAAATTGTGAATTCTGTCATAATGCTTCTCTACGATGAACCAGGTTCAAGACATCAAACTATCTATTCTGTCTTTTACTCAATAATTGTATATTTGCATGTGCTGACAGCAGTTTACTCCACAAGTAGCTTGGAAGTAGATGGAAAAAAAAAATGTGCACTACAAAAGTTCTACATAGGGTCGTCACCAAAGTGGCTCAAGTTACTCTGTTATTCTAACGACCTCTTGTCAAATGTCAATTTTTCATATTTCTCATATATTCTCCTGTATATTAGGTTTACATGTCTTTCTTTAGCCTTTCGGGTACTATTGTTTCTACACTATCGTTCTACATCATATTTCTTTTGAAGTTTGCATTCACAGCTTTGCTTTCCCATCTTATCCACATATTTATTCTTTTTTCCATAGTGAATTAGCTGTTCATCTTGATTCTATAACTTGTAAAGTATAGCACTCTATCTCTTCTACACAGCCATAGAAGCTATGAGTTTCTGTATCTATTGTGACCCTAAATTACATGAATCAAATTGCTAGGTTGGCTACCCTCTGCTTACTCTTCTTCCTTGTCTTGGTGATCCTCTAGTATTCCATGGCAACTTGAGCCCTCATGTGGAGCAACTCTACAAGCTTTTAAGAGTAAGTTCAAGTTTCTTATAATTCACATTTACGATGCTTGCAAATGAGGAAAAATCTCAGTTGTTTTTTTTTTAATAATTTGTGTTGTTATATTTGAGAGGGCTTAAGAGTTATAGATAGGTTTTCATTTGAACTAGTGTGTAATGTTGTTTTCTTTATATTTATAGGACAAGACTCATCGTTTCATGGCGTTAGACTGCCTTCATCGAGTTTTGCACTGAAATTGTTATAACCCTTGAGCTAACAGCACTTTGCCTCTACATATTCGCAAAAGATGTTCATGAGCATCAAGAGTTCTTCACGATGTATGCTGCTTCTTTGACATCATTTGGAATTTACTCGGCGTTTGAATGCCATTCAAGGTGGACATGAACTTCAGTTCAGACAGTCTGTTCATGTCTAGACGCAGTCTTCTCCAGGGCAGTGCAGATATGATTCAGCTATTTGGCACTCTGTTTCCAAGATTCTTGTGAAATAGCTGGTTACCGGTTTCTCAAACACCCACACACACATTGCCAGTCTGGAAAGTTTAAACTCAAATTCGTGTAACGTTTTATAATTAGGCTCTCTAGACTTGATTCCAACCGAATGGGATTAAATGTAACATATAATGACAACAATTAATATGTATGATGTCAACATAATAATTAACAAGCTCTAAAATAGGGACCTGGGAATTTATCTTCACTCATTCCAATCTTGTTCCGCTGCTTCATCATATACTAAAACCATGTGAAAGAAGACATGTAACTTCTTATTATCATCTTCTCTCTTTATAAATACATAAACAAATCAATCAATTATTTATGAAGTAAATGTTTCATATTCCAACGTTTACTTTAATTGTCTTGTAATTTTACCAATACTAAGACTTAGGATAAGCCAAACAATAGGCAATAGCAATAAAAGTTTACATCTTATTCACCAACACATTCAAATTAATAAATATCTATATTGGAGATGTGAGAAATCCTGGGCCAATCTTCACCCTTCTTCTGCTCGTACCTTTTCTTCAGTAAAGGACAACACCAGATAATCAGAGAAAAAAGGGACGAGGGCAGGCCCTCTTCTGGCAAGGACTGGAGCTTATTGCAGTGCCCGATTTTCAATTTTGTAAGAGAAGTGAGATTTTGAAGTCCTTTGGAGTTGAGAGATTCCAAATCAAGGAAATTCCATATTTTAAGAGAAGTAATAGTGGAAGGTAGCCCCTCTTCCGGCACAGATTTCAGCCTAGGACAATTGGTGATTGATAACTTCTTGAGATTACTGAGTTGTTGAATCTTGCTGTTGACAACAGATGCTAAGTTTTCTAAATGCCATACGCTAAGAAAGGTGAGGGAGGAGGGGAGGCCCTCTTCTGGCAACAATCGGAGCTCTGGACAACTAGAAATAGACAAACGTTGAAGAGAAGTGAGATGTTGAATCCCTTTGTACTCGAGAGATTTCAGATTTGGAAATTCCCTGATTTCAAGAGAGGTAAGTGTGGGTGGAAGTAGTGACTCCTCAGGGAAGCATTCCGCATGTTTGTAGCCACCTATCTTGAAGTCCAAAAGAGAGGGAAGACAATACAAATTCCACTGATTGCGTCCATTTATGAGTTTAGTGCAATGAACAATTTCAAGCCTTTGTAGTTTTAAGGACAAGCCTTCTTCCGGAAACGACTCAAGCTTTGGGCAATTCCTAATGATCAACTCCTCAAGGGAATAGAGTAGGGACTCTGCCAACCATTTCAAATTTGAGCAAGCCTCTAACTGTAGTCTTTGCAAATTAGGAGTTTTTAGTCCCACTCTAAGAAATGATACTAAATTCGGACACATTAGGATTTCCAAGGAGATGAGAGATATACAGCTTCCATTAATCGTCTCAAAGTTTGGACAATTCGCAATACGTAGACGCTTTAAGTTGGAGAAGGACTCTAACGGGAAACACTTCAAGAAAACACAATAGAAAATTGTAACTTCTTGCAAAGTATTGAACAAACCCAGTTGCTCTATTCTTTCAAACAGAGGACTTAGGGGTGCAGAAGTTGAAAGCAGAAAGCCACCGTTTAAAGTCAGATCATCCATATACACGTTGAGAATCCTTGGAGTTGTCGGGAGTGAAGCCACAAGTCTCTCACTTTCCCTGATCGCGAGCGTACTCAATGAAGGAAGGAGTTGAGGCAGAGACTGTTTGAATGCAGGACAATTGATTATGTAGAGCTCTTGAAGGAGATGGAAAACTTCCTCTTCATTTTCACACATAATCCATTCCTGCCACTGTGGCATCTTTTCAAACCTTAAAACTTCAAGGCATTGAAATGGCTTCTTCATGGATGTACATCTACCATAGAACTCAGGACCGATGGATACAATTCCTGGAAAATCTGTAATTGAGAGTTCTTTTAGGTGCACTAGCTGCCCAAGTGGTGGTAGTTGGCAACAGTGTCTACAGCCATCAAGCTCCAAGGTTACTACTTTTAACAAAGGAGATCCTCCATCAATCCAATCTGGAAATCTTGTGCCCCCGTAGCCTCTAATTGTCAGAGTTTCCACATTTTTATGAGGTTCCAATTGATCCAGTAAACGTCTAGCATGCACTGAATCATCAACATCGCCCTTCCAGACCAATTCCAACTCCTTGAGATGTATTTTCCCTTTGATGTTGGCCCTTAAAGCTTCTCCTACATCCATAACATTTTGAAGATTCCTAATAACAAGACGTCCTCTTAGTTGCTGAAAATTCCCCACCTCTTGAATACTTGTCCCACTTTCCTTTCCAATCATGAAATAACTCAACTTTTGGAGCTTCAACAATTTACCCATCTGTGGTGGCATCTTTTGCAAGGGAGTCCCCTCAATATCAAGAACACACAAGTTGGTCAAATTTCCCAAGTTTAGCGGTAACTCGACAAGTTTATCGCATTTCACCAACAATAAAATTTCCAAATTATACAAACAACACAAAGATTCTGGTAATATTCTGATTGATGTTTCAGAGAGATTTAAGTGTCGAAGATGCTTTAAATTGCCGATTGAATCATCCAACTTTAATTCCTTAGCATACGGATAAAGAGACAGAGACAGTACTCGTAAGCGCTCAAATTTCATAAGTGCATGTGTATCATAAATTACCTCATCATCTTGATCAAGTAAGAAAGTGCGCAGTAGTGGAGCACTGGCAATGCCTTCAGTTATGTTGGACGAAAAATTATTTCTTCGAACATAACGCAGATGACGTGTCCTTGGTGGGACCTCACACGAATCATCATCATCATCCAATCTGAAACAAAATTCTCCCGCCACAGATCTAGCCAAGTCATTGATGAGATGATGCATATTGAACAAGAGGCCATCTCCAATTGGATTGAAAAAACACCTGGACACAAGATCATCAAAGTACTCCTCACCATTGTCTTTCCTGGATCTTTCTATCGACGCTTGGGCTAGAAACCCCTCTCCCATCCATAAGAGTGCCAATCCCTCCTTCATAAACTGATACCCCTTGGGAAATATCGCACAATATGCAAAGCATTGCTTCAAATGAGATGGAAGAAAATGGTAGCTCAATCTCAAAGCTGGAAGAATGTTGTCTTTTGGTAAATTCCAAATATCGTTCTTCAAAACTCTGTCCCATTCTTCGGGTTTTCGTTTGGAGCGCAGGAGACTCCCTAATGATTTTGCTGCCAAAGGTAAGCAGTTGCACTTTTGCACTATGTCTCTACCAATCTCTTCTAATTTTGGATATGCACTAGAGTTCATCCCCTCGAATGCACGTTCAGAAAACAAGGCCCAACATGCTTCTTCTGATATCTCCTTCAGATGATGAATATGATCGACTTCAATGACTGATGCCACACTTTGATGGCGAGTTGTGACTATAATCTTACTTCCTTTTGCCCCAGCCTTTAAAGGCTTTAGCAAAAGGTCCCAGTGATCATAACGGTCATTCCAAACATCGTCAAGTACCAGTAAAAACTTTTTATCCGTCAATTCATTTTTCAATGCAACTTGACAAAGTTCCAGATCGTTGAGAGTGTTGAAGTCGTGCGTTGTTGAACTAACCCCATTGAGAATGCTCCTGGTTACCTTCAAAATATCAAATTCTTCTGAAACATAGATCCATGCTTTGAAGCGGAACTGCTCCTTTACTCTGCTATCGTTGTATACAAATTGAGCAAGAGTGGTCTTTCCGAGCCCACCCATGCCGACTATGGGAATAAGGCCCAGTTTATTGCAGTTCGCATCATCCGATAGCAGCAGCTGAATTATGA
>JAOSBM010000001.1:25249683-25263797 GCA_027568955.1 Erythroxylum tenue
TTAGCTAAAATTCTTGTGAACACCAAGTAACTTTAAAAATATAGGGCACAAAGTCTGGTGCTCAAATTACAGAGTCATGAGGGTTTAGTTTATGTAAAGGAGGTAAGCAATGCAAAAGAAAAAGCTTGTGCTGCAGTAATTGTACAAGTAATGCCAACACTGAAGTTCAATTCTTCCTGTTCCATTTGGAAAGAAGAGATGAACATCGGTTTATCTCTTATGGTCCCCTGTCAGTTAATTAACGAGGAAGTCAGAATTTGCAATATAAAATGTCATGAAGCTGCAGTTCTTGTTTGAGTTCACTTTGATAACCTTTTCAATTTCACTTTGCTGAATATTGATTACAGTGAATCTCCAAAGGGTGCGAATGATGCATCTACATTCCAAAGAAAGGTAACTTATAGATCATCAATTTACTACTTTTGTAAATGTAGCGGAAATATATTATCCGAGTGTTCTTCCTCGCAACTTACTTGTTAAAGAACTGTTCTGCACTAGAAGGATCTGGTGTAAAACATGACATCAGTCATAAATAATTGTAGTTAAATAAATGATTGGAAGGAAAAATTAGTGGTCTGAAAGAAAAACTTTTAGCTAGAGAGAAGACTTGCTAATGTACCTCCTTTGCTACTTTATGTTGTTATTTTGAAGACTTGTCAGCTATTTGTTCCTTTTTCTGTTTGCACCACTGAACCTTAGACTCCTAATCAAGTAGATTATTTAGAGAACAATACAAGTCTCAGGTTTTTTAAATAATTAATGATGAGATTTCTGAAGAAAAAGTACTGTTACATGGAGATATGTCTGGAATTTCGTTTCTAACAGTTGCACCATGTATTCTATGTTTTAGGTTAGATTATTTGTGATTTGGTTGAATAGGGTAGCTTATGGTGTTAGTTTGGCCACTCATTTTTTAGAAGCTTAGTACTGTACCACAATTGTTGTTGAACTTCCTGTCAAGTTTAAGACTAATTGCTTATGTGAACAGTTAAAAATTTAACTTAAGCTGATTGCGTCATCAGTTAAAATTGACAAGTTTTAAGAAAATTATTTCAGTGATCAATACAATTTGTCATGGAACAAGAAGGCTAAGGAATCACTATTTTTGCCTGGAAAAAGCACTCATTTATTTTCTTCTTGTTTCTAGCTATTGGATGAGATATTGATAGAGACAACCAATTTCCCATTCCCCTGAAACATGCAATATGCACACTACTATGTCTATTTATATAGAGTTTAACATGATTTGTGCATGTAATCAGCTTGCAGTGGAGTGTATCTTTTGTTCAGCTTGTATTCGTTTTGTGGAGTGCTGTCCACAGGAGGGGCTTACTGGTTTGTTTTTAATATTGTGAACTCGCTTTTCTGCCTGCGTTGGTATTCTTAATTAAATCAGGACATGATTATATTAATAAGACGACTGTTTGCATGCAGAGAAGCTGTGGTCTGGACTGGAAAATTTTGTTTTTGATTGGCTAATTAATGCTGACAGGTAATTCTGCGATTGATGGCTCAGGAAGTTTAAGATGAATTTGCTAACTTATCTGCTTCACCTGTAACATACATGATGCACACATTGAATAGCGAAAATCAAATGATTTTTAACATGAAAGTTATATGTAACCACACACGTAATTTGATCATACTCTTTTTCATTGGCATCTTTTTAATGTGTTCTTGTTTCAGGGTGGTAAGCCAGGTGGAGTACCCCTCCTTGGTTGATCTGCGCGGTTTGCTTTTGGACCTAGTTGCTCAACTTCTAGGTGCCTTATCTCGTATCAGGTAATCAGTCAACAAATTTTCAATACTGATGATGATACTATCTTAAATCAAAATCAGAATATATCCATTTGCATTTTTACTTTTATTTATTCATGATCAAAGTGGAGGCAGACATTTGGGCTTGCCCGCCCCCATGTGCTGAAACCTTAACCAATTTGTGTTTTGTGTTCTCTTGCACTTCATAGATTTAGCTCTGTAACTGAGCGATTCTTTATGGAGCTAAGCACTCGTCGAATTGACACTAGCATTGCTCGAAGTGAAACACTGAATATCATTAATGGGATGCGGTACCTGAAACTTGGGGTATGTGTATCCATTAACTTTGTCTCAAGGTAAATGCATTGAGGAAAGGGCTAAACTTAGATTTGATGCAGGTTAAGACAGAGGGAGGTCTAAATGCTTCAGCTTCCTTTGTGGCAAAAGCTAATCCTCTTAACCGTGCTCCACACAAACGCAAAAGTGAACTTCACCATGCACTTTGTAACATGCTTTCAAACATTCTAGCCCCACTTGCAGATGGTGGAAAAAGCCATTGGCCTCCTTCAGGTGTAGACAATGCACTTACTCTTTGGTATGAAGCTGTGGGGAGAATAAGAGGGCAACTTTTGCACTGGATGGATAAACAAAGCAAACATATAGCTGTAAGTGGATCTTCCAAGTTTCTTTTATCTGTGAAGTTATGCATCGAGTTAAACAAGAATTAATTAACCAACTTAAGGTTGCTTGCGGTAGCCTTAAAATTGTGAATTCCGTCGTAGTGCTTCTCTAAGATGAACCATGTTCAAGACATCAAACTATCTATTCTGTCTTCTTGCGGTAGCCTTAAAATTGTGAATTCCGTCGTAATGCTTCTCTAAGATGAACCATGTTCAAGACATCAAACTATCTATTCTGTCTTTTACTCAATAATTGTATATTTGCATGTGCTGACAGCAGTTTACTCCACAAGTAGCTTGGAATTAGATGATAAAAAATAATATGTGCACTACAAAAGTTCTACATAGGGTCGTCAGCAAAGTGGCTCAAGTTACTCTCTGTTATTCTAACGGCCTCTTCTCAAATGTCAAATGTTCATATTTCTCATATATTCTCCTGTATATTAGGTTTACATGTCTTTCTTTAGCCTTTCGGGTACTATTGTTTCTATACTATCGTTCTACATCGTATTTCTTTTGAAGTTTGCATTCACAGCTTTGCTTTCCCATCTTATTCACGTTTCATCTTGATTCTATAACTTGTAAAGTATAGCACTCTATCTCTTCTACACAGCCCTAGAAGTTATGAATTTCTATATCTATTGTGACCCTAAATTACATGAATCAAATTGCTAGGTTGGCTACCCTCTGGTCACTCTTCTTCTTTGTCTTGGTGATCCTCTAGTATTCCATGGCAACTTAAGCCCTCACATGGAGCAACTCTACAAGCTTTTAAGAGTAAGTTCAAGTTTCTTATAATTCACATTTACGATGCATGCAAATGTGGAAAAATCTCAGTTGTTTTTTTAATAATTTGTGTTGTTATATTTGAGAGGGCTTAAGAGTTATAGATAGGTTTTCATTTGAATTAGTGTGTAATGTTGTTTTCTTTATATTTATAGGACAAGACTCATCGTTTCATGGCGTTAGACTGCCTTCATCGAGTTTTGAGGTTTTACTTGAGTGTTCATGCTGCTAGCCAGCCCCCAAACCTTATATGGGATTATCTAGATAGTGTGACTTCTCAATTGTTAACAGTACTGAGGAAAGGAATGCTTACACAAGATGTTCAACACGATAAACTTGTTGAATTTTGTGTGACCATTGCTGAGCATAACCTTGATTTTGCCATGAACCATATGATTTTAGAATTGCTGAAGCAAGATAGTCCAAGTGAGGCAAAGGTTATTGGTCTCCGCGCTTTACTTGCTATCGTTATGTCACCTTCAAGTGAGCATGTCGGCTTGGAAATATTCAAACGTAATCATTTATAGCCATTTATTTTTAGATTGGATTGTGGTTTCATTTTAATCTCTAGATCATTTAACAGAGTTGGTTTGACTTTTCTTCCATAAGCAGACCGTGATATTGGCCACTATATACCCAAAGTCAAAGCTGCAATTGAGTCAATCTTGAGGTCTTGTCATAGGACCTATTGTCAAGCTCTTCTGATTTCTTCAAAGACAACAATAGGTAATTTCTTATCCAGATGCATGCTTCACAACTTCTCACTTTAAATTTTAACTTTATTACTTTTCATCTGGTGGATAAATGTCTTTCTAATTTAACTGATTTTTCTTATCAACGCATTTTACATGCATTTGCATTTAAGTTTCTCTTTGAATCTCATTGATTACTGTCCATAATAATCAATTTGATATGTATAATCTCTTTGACCATTTTGACCATACATGAATGACATCAGAAATGGACAAAATCAGAATTGTTACTTGATATAAAACAAGCTTATCTTCAAATGGCTTGTTCACCACCTTAAAATTTGAGCTGATATTTAGTGCAATTGTTCAACATATTCATGCTATTTACCACGGATCATAACTGGTTCATTTAGACATATACCATACTTGAGTTTCTGATTAAATTATCCAAAAGTTTTGGATAATTTAGCATTGTGATATAAAGAAGTGCCATTGTTCCCTTTTGAGCAACCTGAGAGCATCTGGGTTAGCATTTCCACAGTTACTTAACATTTCTCATTGGCCATTCCTGCGCACTTTTGCTTCTAGCAGGTTGTTTAGTGGTATTATCTTTCAGCACTGTTGTTTGATGGCTTTTCACTATTCTTACATATCAACTTTCCATGAGGTCCAATATGGCTATTAGTTCTTGCTATTCTCTTTCTCTTTGTTTCCCTGTTGTTCATCTTTGGTTTGTGATGAATTGTGTACTTCCGCAGATTCTGTAACTAAGGAAAAATCTCAAGGTTATCTCTTTCGGTCAGTCTTGAAGTGTATACCCTACCTGATAGAAGAAGTGGGCCGAAGTGATAAGATTACTGAAATAATTCCTCAACATGGCATAAGTATTGACCCAGGCGTCCGTGAGGAAGCAGTGCAGTTATTGAACCGAATAGTTACGTACCTTCCCCACCGCCGATTTGCAGTTATGAGGGGAATGGCCAACTTTATCCTCGGACTTCCCGATGAGTTTCCTCTTCTCATCCAAACATCATTGGTTCGCTTGTTGGAACTCATGCGTTATTGGAGAGCTTGTTTGATTGATGATAGGCTAGAATTAGGTTCTGATGCAAAGCGAGGGACACAGCGGAGTGAAGCATTTAGGAAATCTTCATTCCATCATTCAGAAGTGATTGAGTTTCACGCATCAGAAATTGATGCAGTTGGTCTCGTCTTCCTTAGCTCTGTAGATAGTCAGATTAGGCATACAGCATTGGAGTTGTTGCGCTGTGTCCGTGCCTTAAGAAATGATATACGAGATGTTACTTTGCGTGACCATCATGACCATAATTTGAGAAGTGAAGCAGAACCGATATTTGTAATTGATGTCCTAGAAGAGCACGGGGTATGTATTACTAATTGAGCTATTCAATATTATATTTCCAGTTTTTGTATGTATTACTAATTGAGCTATTTAATGTTATATTTCCAGTTTTTACTGCCATAAGACCTTCAATCTTGTGAATATGTAAACAGATCATACATTTAATGGCCACTGAGCTTTTTAGTTTATCCCAGGATGATATTATTCAGAGGTGCTATGGGGATTCTAGTCGACCATTTGATTTAAGACGAGAATCTGATGCAATTCCTCCTGATTTGACACTCCAATCTATAATATTTGAGAGTCCTGATAAGAACAGATGGGCTAGATGCCTTAGTGAACTTGTCAAACATGCTGCTGAGCTTTGCCCAAGCTCTGTTCAGGATGCAAAGTAAGCAGAATTTCAAATGTTCTTCATATTACATTTGTTATTTCCTGATGTTACATACTGTTTTACCACCATGTACAGTTTGTCATTAAGACGATTATTTTTATGTGTCTACATTTGTGGAAACTCGTTATGTGGTATGCAGTTATCTCCTTCTCATTGCAATAAAAGTCTAGTAAGCATACAGCATGTAACTTATAAGGTTTAATTTTAAGTCATATTAAGGAATGATGAGAAATTTGAGCATAAAATGTGAACAAAATCCAGGTTATATTTACATTAGCTCTATTCTGGCTGTGGTTATATATCTTACATTATATTTAGCCAATTTCTTGTATAATTTTGCAATAATAGAGAATGCATTGACTGCCACTTGACTCAATCTTCATTGTCAGGTTGGAGGTCGTGCAACGTCTGGCTCATATTACCCCTGTGGAATTGGGTGGAAAGGCTCATCAATCACAAGATACAGAAAACAAGCTGGATCAATGGCTCATGTATGCAATGTTCTCATGTTCATGTCCACCAGATAATAGAGAATCGGGTGGCTTAGCAGCTGCAAAAAAGCTGTACCATCTTATTTTCCTGTCGCTAAAATCTGGAGCTGAGGCTAATATAGTAAGTTTAGTGTGACAACCACCTACGCTTTAATTCATCGTATTCTGTATATATCTTATTTTCCTACCTTTTCGCTGGAAGTGACAAATTAATCAGGGAACTGAGGAAATGTTCTGCAAACCCTTTTATTTGTCATGTGTTTGAATCAAAGTATTAGGATGGGAGGGAGAAGGTTGATATGACGAGATATTATGTTTCATTCTCAAATTTGAAGTGTGGAAAGAAGTTTTAACATGATCTTCAAAAGAAATTAGACAACTTCCATGTCTTGGTCCTTGTTAGAGTTAGTGTATTATCTAGTCTTGACCCTCATCTTCTAGTTTAAATTTTTGGTTGAATAGTCCTTTGGCAACATATCATAACTTTTATGATGATATCTCAAGTCCAGACCACACTACTCTTGATATTTTAGTGATTAAAACTTTCAGATTCAGCACAAGGTGTGATGGTCAAGTACTTGATCCACATTTATATCCTAGCAGGCTTCTCAGTGAGTGTTGGAGTTTGTATATCATCCATTTCTGAGCTATACTCAATAGCTTAAGTTTTTTAATTAAATGATCCTTTGACAATTTTATTGAAATTAAGGACATGTTCCATATTCCTCTATGTTGCCGTCTATAATATGTTGATACTGATTCCTTTAACAGCTATATCAAATGCTTAACTTTATTATTGACTTCTGATGTAGCATGCTGCCACCATGGCTCTTGGTCACTCGCATCTGGAAGCATGTGAAATCATGTTTAGTGAGCTTTCTTCTTATATGGATGAGGTTTCTCTTGAAACTGAGGGCAAGCCCAAGTGGAAGGTGTGGATCTATCTTAAATTACTGAAATTTTCCTTTTTATTTCCAACAATGTGCTCATTGCTATATTAAGTTTGAGGCAGTGCACCTAATTGTGGTGACAAACTGCAGGGAAAGGTTTTGGGAGGAATGTATCGGTCTCACTCTTTATAGACAAGTTAATACACCAAAAGGGATTTCATGTTCACATAATAGGACAGGAAATTCATATGCATGATGTCCACATCTTGAAAAAATTTGCATTTATAGAATAATAATATCATCGATCATTGGCTGTCTGACACAGATAGTGTGGCCTTTTTTGTCAATGTTTGCACCTCAGTTTGATTTCAACCAATACATTTCAGTGAAACACGGAAATGCAGAATGAAGAAGTATTATTATGCTTCTGTTCTCGAACTTCAATTCCTGCATGATTAACTGTTATCTTCTTCCCATATGCAGAGTCAAAAATCACGCCGCGAAGAACTGCGTATACACATTGCAAATATATACCGAACTGTTGCTGAGAATATCTGGCCTGGCATGCTGAGCCGTAAACCAGTGTTCAGGCTTCATTATCTCAGATTCATTGATGACACAACGAAGCAGATATATTCAGCGCCACCTGAGAGCTTTCAAGAAATGCAGCCTCTCCGTTATGCACTTGCTTCAGTTTTGCGATCTCTAGCACCAGAATTTGTGGATTCAAAATCTGAGAAATTTGATGTCAGAACTAGAAAGCGACTGTTTGATCATCTTCTTTCCTGGAGTGATGATGCTGGTGGTACATGGGGGCAGGAGGGTGGTGTTAGTGATTACCGGCGTGAGGTCGAGCGTTACAAGGCTTCTCAGCACAGCCGATCCAAAGATTCAATAGACAAGGTTTCATTTGATAAAGAACTAAATGAACAAATTGAGGCAATTCAGTGGGCATCTATGAATGCAATGGCTTCACTCTTGTATGGGCCTTGTTTTGATGATAATGCTAGAAAAATGAGTGGCAGAGTGATATCATGGATCAACAGTTTGTTTAATGACCCTGCACCCAGGGCCCCATTTGGTTATTCTCCTTCAACTCCATCTTATTCTAAGTACACAGGAGAGGGAGGGCGTGGAATTGCTGGTCGCGATAGACAAAGGGCAGGCTATCATCGAGTTTCCTTAGCAAAACTGGCTTTGAAGAACCTTCTTCTTACAAATTTAGATCTTTTTCCAGCATGCATTGATCAGGTACTTATGAACAGATGTGGTAGATCTCTGATCATTACATTCCTAACTTGCTTTTGCTGCAGCATCAGCATTCTTTCTTTTCTGTAACTAAAAAAATTGACAAACTCTAGTTACTATTCTTTAAAGCTTAATCTTTTTGTGCACACAAGGGTTTTGACTTCAAATTTTTTGCAGTGCTACTACTCTGATCCTGCTATAGCTGATGGTTACTTTAGTGTGCTGGCGGAGGTCTACATGCGCCAGGAAATACCAAAGTGTGAAATACAGAGACTGTTGAGCTTGATCCTGTACAAGGTTGTGGACCCAAATCGGCAAATCCGTGATGATGCCCTGCAGATGCTAGAGACACTTTCTGGACGTGAGTGGGCTGACGACGGCACCGAGGGCTCTGGGAGTTATCGAGCTGCTGTTGTTGGTAACCTCCCTGATTCTTACCAACAATTCCAGTATAAACTATCTTGCAAACTTGCTAAAGATCACCCTGAATTAAGCCAACTTCTCTGTGAGGAAATCATGCAGCGGCAACTTGATGCTGTTGATATAATTGCTCAGCATCAAGTGTTAACATGCATGGCTCCCTGGATTGAGAACCTAAATTTCTGGAAACTCAAGGATTCAGGCTGGAGTGAAAGATTATTAAAAAGCCTTTACTATGTTACATGGAGACATGGGGATCAATTTCCGGATGAAATTGAAAAACTATGGAGCACAATTGCTAGCAAATCCAGGAATATCAGTCCAGTTTTAGATTTCTTGATCACAAAAGGGATTGAAGATTGTGATTCCAATGCATCTGCCGAAATAAGTGGTGCATTTGCCACATATTTCTCAGTTGCAAAGCGAGTGAGCTTATATTTAGCAAGAATTTGTCCGCAGCGTACAATTGATCACTTAGTCTACCAGCTGGCTCAGCGGATGTTAGAAGATAGCATTGAACCTGTTGGGCCAAGTGCAAGTAAGGGTGATGCAAATGGAAATTTTGTTCTGGAATTCTCTCAGGGACCTGCAGTTCCCCAAATTGCTTCTGTTGTGGATACACAGCCACACATGTCACCGTTGCTTGTCCGGGGTTCCCTTGATGGTCCCCTCAGAAATACAAGTGGAAGTCTGAGTTGGCGAACAGCTGGTGTGACAGGGAGAAGTGTGTCAGGTCCATTAAGCCCCATGCCTCCAGAGTTAAATGTTGTTCCAGTGACTACTGGTCGGTCGGGTCAGCTCCATCCATCATTGGTGAACATGTCAGGTCCTTTAATGGGTGTCAGAAGTTCTACAGGAAGTTTGCGCAGCCGCCATGTCTCTCGGGACAGTGGAGATTACCTCATTGATACCCCAAACTCTGGTGAAGATGGGTTGCATCCTGGTGTTGGTATGCATGGTGTTAATGCCAAAGAACTTCAGTCAGCCTTGCAAGGACATCAGCAACATTCTCTTACACATGCCGATATAGCCTTGATTCTACTGGCTGAAATTGCCTATGAAAATGATGAGGATTTTCGTGAGCATTTGCCACTACTTTTTCATGTCACATTTGTTTCAATGGATAGTTCGGAAGATATTGTGCTGGAGCACTGCCAGCATTTGCTGGTTAATCTTTTATATTCGCTAGCAGGCAGGCACTTGGAACTGTATGAGGTGGAAAACAATGACGGAGAGAATAAACAGCAGGTTGTTAGCCTGATCAAGTATGTCCAGTCAAAACGAGGGAGCATGATGTGGGAGAACGAGGACCCCACAGTTGTTAGAACTGAGCTTCCTAGTGCAGCTCTTCTCTCTGCCCTTGTTCAGAGCATGGTTGATGCCATCTTCTTCCAAGGAGATCTTCGTGAGACTTGGGGTGGTGAGGCTCTAAAATGGGCTATGGAGTGCACATCAAGACACCTCGCTTGTCGCTCCCATCAGATTTACCGTGCATTGCGTCCTAGTGTCACAAGTGACACTTGTGTGTCACTCCTTAGATGCCTTCACAGATGCCTGGGAAACCCAGTTCCTCCAGTTTTGGGATTTGTCATGGAAATTTTGTTGACATTGCAAGTAATGGTAGAAAATATGGAGCCAGAAAAAGTGATCCTCTACCCTCAACTTTTCTGGGGCTGCATAGCTATGATGCACACAGATTTTGTTCACGTCTACTGCCAAGTGCTTGAGCTATTTCTGCGAGTGATTGACTGCTTATCATTCTGGGACAGAACAACTGAAAATGTGCTTCTTTCAAGCATGCCTCGTGATGAACTTGATACAAATGTTGACATTGGAGATTTTCAAAGAACTGAATCATTAGCTGCAACCTGCAGTGGGAATTTGCCTGTCTTTGAAGGAGTGCAACCTCTTGTGCTTAAAGGGCTCATGTCAACTGTTAGTCATGGTGTATCTATTGAGGTTCTATTGCGCATTACAATACACTCGTGCGACTCCATATTTGGAGACGCAGAGACAAGACTCCTGATGCATATCATAGGATTACTTCCATGGCTCTGCTTGCAACTCAGTGCGGACAGTACAATGGGACATACTTCACCACTTCAACATCAGTGGCAAAAGGCTTGCTCAGTTGCAAATAATATAACTGCTTGGTGTCGAGCAAAATCATTGGATGAACTAGCCACCGTTTTCGTGGCTTATGCCCGAGGGGAGATCAAAAGCATTGAAAACCTCCTTGCTTGTGTCTCACCACTATTATGCAATGAATGGTTTCCCAAGCACTCAGCTCTGGCTTTTGGGCACTTACTACGGCTACTTGAGAAAGGGCCAGTTGAATACCAGCGTGTGATACTGCTCATGCTCAAGGCACTTCTCCAACACACTCCCATGGATGCCTCCCAGAGCCCACATATGTATGCAATAGTGTCCCAATTAGTGGAGAGCACATTGTCTTGGGAGGCACTCAGTGTACTAGAAGCTCTTCTGCAGAGCTGCAGCTCATTGCCAGGTTCGCACCAACACGAGCCAGGGGCATACGAGAATGGAGCCGATGAAAAGATGCTTGTTTCTCAAGCCTCATTCAAGGCTCGAAGTGGACCTCTTCAATTGCAATATGTTATGGGAACAGGGTTAGGACCAGGCTCAATCTCCACCGCACAAGGAGCAATTGATTCAGGTATCCCACCTAGGGAGGTGGCTTTGCAGAACACGCGTCTAATCCTTGGCAGGGTTCTTGATAACTGTGCACTCGGAAGGAGAAGGGATTATCGGAGACTTGTGCCGTTCGTCACCAGTATAGGAAATCCATGACTGGCATTCAACTAGTGATCAAACATGTATACTAATTGAAACACGGCGAAAGGATTGAGGAACAGTTCTTGTAAATAGGTTTCATAAATTGTAACATTCGAACAGGGATAGAAAAACAATATAAAGTTTCAAGATTCACAACTTTTCTACGAAGGATATTACAAATACGATGCAGATAATATGAAGTCCCTAAGAAGTGAAAGACTCCACTCTTCTGCACAAACCCAACTATATACATTGATGATATGCCACTAGTTTTCATCTTATTCAACTTCGCTAGATCTTCCCAGATGAATTGGATCCCCAAGTCACATATGGACTGAGTAAGGTCCCATCATCGAAAATGGTCCATCTTTTGTTCATTTGTTTAGAAGCAAGAGAACTGTTCATTCACGAGGAAACGTATTCCTCTTGAACACAGCGTAAGCATCACTGTACACAGCTACCAGATTTGAGAACACAGCAAGGACAATCATGAAAATGGACAAAATTTTGTCCCTTTTTGTAGACGATCCCTGAATATAGTTAAGAACATTTTAAGTACAGTGTAATCAGATCAGAATAGTCAAGGAAATCTCAAAACAAGAACATAACAGTTTGTTCTGCCATTAAATTGTACTGTTATATATTTATATCAGGTATCTCCAGTAGCAACTATGATTACAAATCATTCCAATAAATCCAGATTTAGGGACCACTTTCAACATGGCAGAAGACAAACTTTATTATCAGAAGTATAAATCAACCATAAGCAGGAAAGTATTTATTTCATATCATCACCTACAATTATTGACATCAAATCCAAAAGTGTTTCCAGTAAAGGTTTAACTTAAGAAGTTTAATGGAAGCGGGAAAGATGAATCCAAGACAAACTGCTGCCGTTGCTCCCGTGAATTGGAAAGCATCCCAGATGCTCGGAATAAAGTTTGCACCTAGAAAGATCAGCATGATAAGGCCAATAGTGATTAAAGCAAATCTGATATTTTCCTGATGCAGAGGCCGAACCGAGGGGAATAGGAGACCGTCCAAGTTCAGGCGCAACGGGTGGAAGACAATTGGAAATACAAGCATGAGATGAGTTGCATAACTAACACGAACACCATCATTAAGCAGGGAACCATAAGGAATGCCCAGATTAGTGTCAAAGTTTGCAAGCACATCATCAAGAGTTGCATCCCCAAAGAGTAGGAAACCAAAGAAGCTTATCATTATATACACAGTTGAGCATAATGCAAGTGCCGTTTGTACAACAGGTTTTATCTGCGTCGAGTCCTCGAGTTCATTATCAATGCCGTGGTCCGAAAATGAAGTGCTCGGAAGAGCAGAGACATACTCGTTATGCATAATTCATTTCAAAATTAAAATCAAGCATTGGCTAATTAGCACTAAATGGGTATTCACCAAACAGACATTCCACATTTATCAGAATTAAAATTTGGGCTACGAATAATGCCTGAAACCAATCCTATTACTCTGAATTCGTTATACGTTAATCGTAGCCCAAAATTGAGCTCGCAATGTCCTCGCAGGTCTGCAAAAACAACGCTGGGATTGGTTTCTGGCATAGACACTAGCAAAACAATGCTGCAAAACAGGTCTTTAGGCTAATACCTCCCTTTAAATAGTGGATACTGAGTATTAGGGAAGTAAGGGGATCAACACAAATGGTTCAATCCGGTGTTTTGCGAATGTTAAGGCAGGGCCTGGGCAACGCATAGCATTGGCATCAGACAGGAGAGTTTGATGGATGTTAAGCTCCTCTCTTCATAAAATAAAACAAAACCCTAATGGTTTATAGGCCATTCAGCTAACCTCCAGTGCATCTTTTTACATTGGGAACGAACTGAAATTAGCAACTCTATATAGTAACTAGTGGAGAACATTTGTCATTTCAATTTACCTATCTTTCAAGTTGTCCATAATTTTGTTTTCCATTTCATTACTCTTCTGAATTTTCAACCCATGATCCACTCAAAGCTTTGGAAAACCTGAGCTTTCCACAATGGTTTAACATGGCAGCAAAAGTAGAATTTAATCCACATACACCTTATAGCCATGTCTACAAGAAGGCTAGTTTTCATTGTGACAAAATGTAAGGCAATGATACATATTCCAAAAACTTAGCCTCAATCTCAGGTTTCTTCATTCCACAAGCAAGGTGAAATAAAAACTAGAGGCAGAAGCAATATGCAAACAGAAAACAGGGAGACTCTGCACGTATCCCAGGTTTCTTCAAGACATCCATGATAGCCAACTTTGGAGCCCTTGTGAATGTAGAAGTTTACTTTAACTGGTTTCAGATTTGTCCAAAGCTGCAGAAGAAACTTGATATTAAAACGAAATATCGATGTAAGGACACATGTACATGCAGAGAGAGAGCGAGAGAGAGAGAGAGAGATTACTATTATAGTTCAAAAGCTTCTCAATGAGGTCAACATGGGTCATTAGCATTCGTCTACAACAATACCGGACCAAGCCAAGTGCATCAAGAGCATCTCTGCATTAAAAACACTCAATTATCACAAATTCAAAATTATTTCTAACAAAGTTTACAAACATATTTTGGAATGATAGGATCTAC
>JAOSBM010000001.1:25500335-25511384 GCA_027568955.1 Erythroxylum tenue
GAGGATACAACAATAAGGAGAAGATAGATTGCTAAAGGAAAAGATTCAAAAGCAAAGGATTTGGATACAAGAAGAAGAAGAGGATAGCGCAGCGAGGATTTAAAGCTGTAGCAAAGGAGTCGGTAATACTCTTCATCTTGTTTATGTTTTTATTATCCTTATACGATATCATGTATGGATTGGCATGATGATTTGGATTTATTGCTTCCGCTGCAAAAAAATGATTTCTCAAAAGTTTTGAAATCTACCGTTTCTCCAAATATAGCATGCTTTCTTTTTCCGATCCAAAATGCCTATGACTAGTTCTTGTAATTCCTCAAATAACTTATTCCTCCATGAGGTAACACTGTCTCACGTTATTTTTGATTTTGCAATTGACTTCATCTTTCGAATGATTTTCTTAATTCCTTCGATTTCTTCTAATTTCACATTGACTTGTTATAATATCTGCTCATTCATACTAATTTCTCTGCACATTTTAATTTATTGGCAATCTTAACTTCCTATGTTTGTAATACATTCATCAGGTCAAATTTGTATCACATTCATCAGGTCAAACTTGTATCTCCCAAACATATTAACACAGAATATAATGTGGACCTATATACTCCTCATATTAGAAATTAATGTCTCCTCAAATTCAGGAATCCACTCACATAGCTGGATACTTTACATCAAACAAAATACATACATTCTCAGTAGCATACTTTATCTCTTATGCCTGAGTCTCCATCAGGAATAGGATTCCAATATCTACTTTTGATTCATTAATAGTCATTCATTCCTCGACATGGAACATTTAATTCATGCGATATGATTCGATAAAACATCTCTATCTCAAAAGACTTCTTACCTCAATCATCAACACTGTTTCCATAATCTTTATCAACAAACTATGTTCATCAACGCTGTTTTAGGCCATTCTTAACACCTTAATACAATCAATTTCAACTATTCATGATGTTTCAATAATTTCATTTTTTTTGTCACACTACACATGATCAAAATATTCTTTATAATAAAGCTCAATGAAATAAGAGGCATATCCATTTACTCCTATACCATATCCAATATAGATCTTGTATGTACTCAATCACATTATTCACCAATGTAACCACATTATCAAATGTGTGCTCCTAATAACTAGTCGTCATAACCTTGAGAACTTATACATATATCACTATCACTTGCTTCATTTTCCATACATACTTTCTTACTCAGTTTAAACTTATAGACGTATAGCCATCTTAAAATTATGACGTCAAATTCACTAACACAATCTCATACTGGATCATAACTCTTATCGCACCAATTAAACAATCATTTTAAATTCCTAGGTCAACCTTTCCATTCCACTTTACTTGTACACCTTAAATTTTGTCATTTCACCTATGTCTCTACTTCTTTCTTAGTCGATTCATGAAAACCTTTTCGCATCCATATCAATTCAAGTACATATTCACAACGAAATTCTGTTACCTTATTCGCTAACATACCCACAAATACTGAATCTGTGTCTAACATATCAGACTACGCCTTATTTCTTATTTCTAAATATCCACCCAACTTTCCTTATCTTACACTATAACAAAACATCATTCTTCTTATTGTTTCAAACAGTCCAAACTCTTAACAAAAGTTCATACATATGACTCGTGCGGTTGCAATTACTAGGATTCTATACTCATCAGTACCCTTCTCTAATGGTGAAGAATCAGGTGCAGCAGATCTGTTCAAAACTCCTCGTGTTCTTTTACGAGGTGGCATTTTACTCCTTCGACAAGACACTATCTTTCAACTTACTTTCATTTTAATATTATTTTTTACATGTATGCATGATATGCATGTCACTTAATGTAACACATCAGTTCGCAATACAACAATTAATCACATAGCCTATCAATTCATAACACTATACATTTTAAGCCTAGAAAAAACCTAAGCTCTGATACCAAACAATGCTGGACCCCGATTCTGAAGCTCAACATTCGGAGTCATAAAATGGTCGAATCTCATTACAAATTTTCTTAAACAATAAATGCATGTGCAAAAAATCGATAAGCAAATCTGCTCGAGTATTTAAAACAATTTCAGTCACAAAAGATGCAAACAATATTGAACACATCAGAGTTTCATTAATCACTTGGGCCCATTACAAAACAAAAAGCTTGTTTTCATAATATCTTTACATTACAAACCATCAGAGTGGAACCATTCTGTTCGTCACGTGCACGTTGACAAGAGCCTTCTCCCGGTTGCCCGCTTGTGGCATATGAGTTCCAAAATTGGACTCATTCTGTTCATGGGGTAAACTTCGATTTCTCCATTCTGTCATATACCCGAGAGAAGCACATATTGTCAACGTGCACGTGACAAACAAAATGGTTCCACTCTTGCCCAAATAGAAGCACATAATCATACTCAAAATCATTATATCAAATGCTCAAATCATTTCATCATACTTTCATACTTTTCATGCTCTTTCCTTTCTTTTCATTTATATAAAATGTTGTGAAATATTTCAAGGCATAACATGATCAAAGTCACAATTCAATTTTATCAAAATGTCATACATCTATCAAGACACGGCATAAAACACATCATAGAAATTCTAGCATATACACACACATAGGCAAAATGCCTATTTACACAATAATCATAAATATATTACCCACCTAATTTGCTTGAAAAATCCAAGTCAAGGTTATCTTTCCCCTTGCTTTTGGGTAGGATTCTCTTAGTTCCCTTCATTCTTCACCAAATGAAGGGATCTTTGACTTAAAGGGAAGCTATTTTCTTCCTCTACCTTTTTCTCTTCTTGAACAGCTCCAAAATCTTTCTTGAAGACTAAGAATAATTAAACCATAGCTCAACTCTCTTCTTTTCTCTCAAACCACCAAACTTTCTTCCTCTTTCTTTCTCATTTTCATTATCCTCTCCTTCTATCCCTCAATTCACGTTTTTCTTCTTCATTTAAAAGCAAGACAACACTTCTTCTTCCAATTATGCCCTTAATGAATGAGAAATGTCCCATTTGCCTTTCCATTTATGCCTTATGTCTTTTATGCTTAAGTGTCTTGCCAAAAGTACCTTTGAACATTTATATAATCTTAAAATTTTAATTCAGAAAAAGTTCCCCTTGTCTTAAGTTTCTAATGATACCAAAATCATTCAATTTGGTTCAGAAATTTGAAAGTATTACCACAAACATTTTTAGACTATTATTAGACTGAAATAGTACACTATTCCCAACTTCCATCCAGAATTTGAAAGTCTTAGGGACTGAATTATAATTCACTTCCTTCAAATAATTTGTAGCTATATGTCTCTAGTTTCCCAAAAATCAGAAATCATCTTATTTGGGGCTCTACAGATCCAGAAATCATCAAAATACCTAAGTATGTTCAGTAAAACATCCAATTCAAACTCTTCCAATCGATACCCTTGCTATGGTTCAATCAATCCTTTTATGAATCAATACCAAATTTTATCCAAATCTATGAAGGGACATTAAAATGTGTTAAGAATCTATTGGTTCAAGAATCACTTCAATTAGAGGTCAGATAACAAAGTTATGGTTGAAAGAATCAAACAAGGTTTGGCCCTAAATCATATTGAACCTGTCTTGGGACAGTTCACATATCTTTCAATACAGATGTCAGATCAAATCATTCTTGGACGATTGGAAAGAAGACTTCAGGATCTACAACTTTTATGAAGGCCTCGAAAACAAATTCGATCATTATGGGGTCAAAAATGGAACAGATGATAGCAAGAAGCAGAAGAAGAAAAAAACAGACGAAGCAAGAACCGAACGATAGCCAGAAGCAGATGAAACAAAAACCAGACCAAGCAAGAAGCAGACAATCAGAGTCAACTTAAGATGAAGCAAAGTCAACTTAAGACGATGCAACTCTTAAGACGAAGTGGAGTCAACTTAAGACGATATGTCATCACAGACGATACTATCTATACTCCTGAACATCTCCACTTATAAAGACCATAACTTTCAACTCCAATGTCCAAAATTCTCATGCTATAAACTGTTGGAAAGCTAAAAGAAAGTCATACAACTTTCTAGAAGAAAACTTTGCCTAATTCTATCTAGATCAATATAGAATTTCCCCTGAATTCAGAACATGAATTTTACATTCCTCCACCAATGTACTGCACCCAGTTCTCAACTTCATGACAAAGTTTGAGATTCCTAAAGATAGAATTTAAATTCAATATCTTCATACGAAATGTAACCATATGTTTCTAGTTTAATACAAATCAAGAATCATCTCATTTGGATAACTATAGAAAAAGATGTGGCTAAAAGACTGAAGCATGCTTAATGAATATTTTTCAGATCAACTACCAATTTGTTTCAAAATCTTTCCTTAACACAACTCATACCAAGATCACATTTTCTAGTTCATTTACTCCACATTATCAACTCCATTTCAAATCAATATCATCTATAAAGAAATCATAATCCATGGTTAATCATGAACACCAATAACAGAACATACACATATAGATATACATATCCTTCATCAACTTACTACACATATTCAACTTCATTTTTTCTTTCATTTTAGTTCTAAATTTCACCTTAATTCTTCCCATTTCAAAATCTATTATCCACCAAAAATACCAAACCAAACATGAATCTATCCACATTTCTCATTCACTACTTTACTCTTGTCTATCATTTCTAATTCAAGAATTTTCATTCATTTGTTCTTTACTCATGACTAATCGCCAAAAATTTCTCATTTAATAGTTCTAACTTCTAAAAAAATTCGAGGTCCAACAGATAATCGTACTTTTTGTATTATGATTCATCTCATACATTACTCGTACAATAAGAGCATAGTAGCAACGGTCATAACAAGGTAATACATAATGGGTTGTTTATAATAGGCTAAATATAAATAATAATACTAACTATGAAATCATTTTTATTTAAAATTTAAATGATACATATTGTCTTCTCTTATTATGAGTTTCTCCATATCACTATTTCCATCGAAGAGTTTGAAAAATTAAAAGTGGAAACTATACAAAATGATTCATCAATGTATCAAGAGGATTGTGAGATATGCCTTAAATTTTAGTGGAGACTGAAAATCCAAAACTTGGGAGATATAATTTTACTATCCTTAGACTTCTGAAAAAATAAAATTTTATTGATCTTAGGTATCTATGAAAATAGAGTCATATGCCAACATACTTCTTATGTATAACTCTAGTCTATAAGTACCTTGATAAGGGTAATATAAGATTAAAAGTTGTTTTCATACTTCTGCCTATCTTTCTCATTTTAACAAAAGAAATCTATCCTCTTGTTCATATATATAGGTCACCTATTAGCCAAACCATGTAAATTCTTGTATTTTTTACTTTCTTATTTTCTTTCTATATTGCTTTTGTTTACGTGATAATTAGTATCAGTGCAATTGGTATCACAGTCTAAGGTTTCTTTACAAATCTAGGGCTTGCTATTAGGATGTCTCTTCATAAGTTTGATATTGAGATATTCAATAAATCATATGATTTTATTCTATAAAAGTTAAAGATGGGGTGTTAAGTAAGGATCCACAACAACTTTAGAAGTAGAAAAAATTGTCGAATTTGGGACAATCAAAGAAGAAAGAGATTTTCTCAAAGATGTACAATGCCATACTTTTTGAATTTAGATGAGGAAGCCTTGAGAGTGGTTGCTGATGAAATAATTACATAAATGCTATAGACACAGCTTAAAAGCAAGTATTAAAAAGAGATCATTAATAAATTGTTATATTAGAAGCAACACTTATATATCTTAAAAAATGACAGAAAGTATATAAGAAAAAGACCAAATTGATAATTTTAATCAAATAATCTTAGATATAAAAAGTATTAGGGTTTAAATTGAAGATGAGGGTTAACCTTATCCTTTTTACTTAATTTATATAGAAACTTTGTTATTACCATATTATATAGGGGGCATACTATTTCTATTAATAATATGAAGGATTCCATGTATTCTAAGTAATTAAAGAAAAAGGTCTTTGATTCATATGAAGATATACTAGATTTAGGTCTTGTTGTTGATAGAGGAAGGACCATGGAAAGAGATTCTAAAAATAAGAGTAAGTCATAACCTAAATTAAAGGCTAAAATTGTTTGATTATTTAACCATAACAAGAAAGGACACTTTATAACAATCATCCATAGTGGAAGAAATGAAATGAGAAAAAAAAAGAAAAGAAAAGCAAGTGTTGTATAGTCCACAAGAGTTCCAGTGAAGATAATGGAAGAAGTGATGATATTTTAATTATGAGTAATTCTAATTATACAAATTAGAGGGAAATATACATTGAGGTATCTTATCATATGATTTTTAATAAGGACAATTTCTATTCTTTTAAAGAATAAGGTGATATTATTAGATTAAATAAGATGGAGACGTGCTATCAAGAGCAATGGTTTAGTGTATATCAAAATGAATTTGTTGGAATTGTTAAAACAATGAATTTGTGGTATATCCCTAAGCTTCGGAAAAATTTCATTTCCATGAGAACTCTTGATAGTTAAAGGTATAAAGTTTTTTAGAGATGATTGATAACTTAAGATGGTAAAAGGGTATGTTGATTATAATGAAAGTAAAATTATTTTATGACTTCTATACCTTAACGGGAAAGAAATTAATGGGATCTATGTATGTCTCTCATCCTTTAATGTAAAAGGAAGATATTATTATAATATGGCACATATGGATGAGTCATCATAGTGTGCAAGAGATCATGAAGCTTCATCATAAGAGATTATTAAAGGATGACAAACATGTGAAGGTAGAATTTTGTAAGTTTTGTGTACTTCATAAAAAATTATAAGGTAACCTTTAAGGATATAGTGTTAAAGGATTGACATATATTAAGGAAAACATATTGAATAATAATGAGTAATATTGGTTCAAAAGTGGTACTAAAATAACTTGAAACAAATGTTAAGGGAGTTGGAAATTCTAGTTCAAAAGAGAAAACAATGTCGTGAAGAAAGCATTAGTGTGGTATAGCCAAGGATAGATCGAGATGGACCATCAAGTAGTCAAAAAGATATGGTTAGGATGCATATGCTCTTACTATTAGTAGAGAGGATGCAACTATTTTTTAAGAGGCTAGGAAAATTTACAAGAAAGATAGATATATGATTGCTATGGTGAAGGATAAGAGGTTTTACAAGAATAAAATACTGATTGCATCAAGGCAAATCTTATTAGAAAGGTTCACATTTTGGAGGATACAGTTGGCATATTGATAAAGATGTTACCTATGGAAAAGTTTAAGCATAAATTAAATTTCGTGAATGTTCACATAACTTGAAGTCCTTAAAGGCTTACACGGTAGAAAGTTATTCTTGATTAGACATTGGAGAATTCAAGTCAAGATGGAGAATTTTGAGATGTGTGTTAAATTTTGGTTGGCAGTGAAAATTCGAAGATGTGTGTAGAAATAAAATTTCACAATCCTTAAACCTCTAAAATAAAATTTCACTAACCTTAGACATATGTGGAAATAGAGTTACACTATCTGACTGCGCGTCATAACGCTAGTCAAAATAAAATAACTAGACTACTACTGTAGCAGTGGCAAGTCTAGGTCAATCCTACAAAGAGTGTGTGTAAAGTTTATGGAATGAAATTAAGCGGTGTTTAGGAAAAACGCGGGGGGGGGGGGGTGTTGGATTTTTCAAAGAAGAAAATAAAATGAAACTAACTAATAAAAACAAATTAAAGAAAACATGAAAAAATGATAAATGTGGGGAATTCGATAGGGACCCAATTTTTTAGTTCAATCTCGGCCTACACCCTGACTAAGCATATTTTATTAATTTGTTGTTCTTTAACCTCTCCTAGAAAATATTAATCGTGGGTTAATAATTAACCCGAGTTTTCCCTTAGGTTTTTGTTTAATCAAGATACGATCGTTAATTAAACCTAATTACCGAACAACTTAGGATACGATCCCTAGATTTAATTAGGCAGTAGCATTACGAATTAGGAAAATCGATTAATCAAGGCAATAACCATATACGATGAGTCATTTAACCTAGGTTATGTTATCCCTAATGATTACGAATCATTAGTCGCTACACATGAATTTCAACATAACAATTACGGGTTATATCGAAATTCTAGCAATGAGTTTGAAATTAATGATTCAATGAACGCATTAAAATCATCAATTCACAATACCCAACAGGTTCATATACAAATAACCGAACAATAACAAAAATCTGATTATCCATACACAATACTCAAATCAATTAATATAGAATAATACAATCAATTCCTAATGAGAGAAAGAAACAACAAAATAAATCAAAAAATACTTAACCCGAGTTGTCGGCGTCGAAGTCACCTTCAAATCGGTGTCAGGATGCCTAGCCCTTCATGGGTCTTTCCCGAAAAATTGCTTCAGCCCAAAATTGACCCTACCAAAGCCCCTTATCACTGTTGCAAGCTTCAGTGTCACGCAAGCCTCACTGAAGATGCAGCTGTTGCTCCTCCACTGTGCCTGTCTTCACGCCTCAACAATAGCTGTGATATGATGATTTAATTTTCTCCTTTCTAAAACCGTGCTACTCCTACGCTTTAGCTTGCGTTTTAAGTAAAACTCCTCTCCTTTATGCCCTGAAACGCAGGCGTGCTTTGCGTTGAATGCGTTGCGTCCCTCCAGCCCGCTGTTGATTTTTATAATTTAGCTCTCCACTGCTTCACGTCCCCCTTGTGTTGCGTCCCTCTCCACTGCGTTTTGAATAAAACGCACAACAGCTGTCTTCCACATACTGTCGTTTGGATAAAAAATATCTCCACTATGTCACGTTTATGTAGCTTTTAAAACCCTCTTTTGTAGCTGCCTGGGACGCTCCACGTTTTTCTCCTTTTACTGTGTGTTTTGAATAAAACGCATAGCATGCTTTCCACTCTATTGATTTTCCAAGTTTGCTTTTGTTCTTCTCTTTTAAAATGTTCATCCTCCATGTACTACTTGTCAACAAATCAAGGAAAGCTCCAAGCTTAAATGTTGTTGTCTTCATTTTTTTGTTTTATGTCGCCACCAAGCTATAATCTCTTTTTATTTTGTGCCATTTTCTTTGTTAAATATTCGCACTCCAATTTACTTCAAAATCTTGTTTTTTTGGTCTCAAATATATGTCAACATATCCAACCTAGCAGTCAACACAAATTGAACACAAATTAAACATTTTATCTTGAAAATAGGATTGAAATCACATGGAAATATATAAGAAAATATAAGATAATTCAATCCTATCACTATCCTTAAAATTCTTACATGTAATATTAGTTTATAAATACCTTAATAAGATTTGTATAGAGTTAAAGGTTCTTATCATACTGGTTGGGTCGGTGATTCTAAGCCCAGGTCCAAGTCCAATAGTCAACGAGCCCAGTCAAAGGAAACAACTCCCATGCACACATACAGACCTACGTAAAACATAAACCTAATAACCATCCCGTATATAAGGTATTGTTTCACCATAATAGAGGTACGAGACTCAACCCCTGCTTTTCTTAGCTTTTAGCTGCCCTTCTCCCTCACTAGAAAACTAACTTGAGCGTCGGAGGGGCCTTCCGGGAATTAACCCCCGGCGTGCCTTGTTTGTTTTGCAGGTATTCTTCACGTCGAACCTACGGAGATCATGGATCCAAGCAATAGCATCCAACCCGGACAAAATCCGACTGAACCATTTGGCGCCCACTGTGGGGCCCGTCTTCTGGGCACTACGTCCAGAAACACACAGGTCAGTCAGGCGGCAGCAGCCAATCCTGATATCGCCGTCGTCACGGCACTCGCACTACAACGGATGGGTTCACAATTACCTGCCACTTTCCCACCGGCACCTCTAGAGTCCCATACACAGTCTTCACACCCGAATGATCAGCCACCGATTCAAAACCAGGATCATGAAGAACAAAGCGTAGCCCTAGAAGATAACGCTGACACCGATTCACACCCTAATCTCCAACACCCTCTGGACGTAAATCCGTCTGCACCACTACAACCATCCCTTACCCGAAGGTAGATTGAGGAAGCGGCCGACCTATTGATTCGCCAAATCCTGAAGCCTCAGCCGTGACAACAGCGGACTCCCGCTCGGCAGACTGATATGATGGCCGATCGCCATCCTACTGAAGTCCTAGAAAAGATCGTGAACGATCGGATCAACATAGCCATGAATTCCTATCCGACTCGTCCATCCACACAATATAGCTCTCCTTTCATTCCTGCGATCTTGGATAGCCTCCCAACGGCCGGTACCAAAATACCGACACCTGAGAAGTACGCCGGAAGGACCGACCCCTTGGACTATCTGCAGCACTTCCAGTCAATGATGAACCTACACTGTGTCTCGGATGCCATTCAATGTAAGGCATTCTGTACCGCTTTTCAAGAAGGAGCTCGGCGATGGTTTAATAGCCTACCCCGTGTTGCATCGCTTGTTTTGAGGATTTTAAGATGCTATTCCTCAATCAATTTGCCACAAGTAAATGGCCACAGAAGACTGCCTTGGAAGTGATGCAGTTGACCCAAGAAAGGAATGAAAGTCTGCGAGAGTTCGTCATCTGGTTTAACAATGAAACTGTCGAAGTACCTGACCTCACTTGCTCATCGATGTTGGCCGCACTAATGAACAACACAAGGGACGAAGAGTTTAAGAAGTCGCTGGCTCTCGACCAGCCCAAAACCATTCAAGAAATAAAGAGTCTGGCGGACAAATATATACAGCTCGAAGAGGTGCTGAAAAACACAAAACGCAGAGCAGGCGACCGAGACGATCGTGAGCCGAGCGACAGAGCGAATGACTCCCAAAAACGACAGAAGGATCAGTCAAGCTGGAGAAGGCCAACCGATCGATAGGAGAAAAGGCGCGAATCCTTCACTCCGCTCAATAGGCAATACGCGGAAGTATTGGAAGCCATGAAAGCAGACGGGGAACCTTTTAGAGAGCCCTATCCGATGAGATCTCCCATCGAAAGGAGGGATCCCGATT
>JAOSBM010000001.1:25627543-25638895 GCA_027568955.1 Erythroxylum tenue
TCTTCTTCCTCCAAGCATTCCCAACACAAACCCCTTTCTCTCTCTAGAACTCCTTCATCTCAACACAACAACCCATTTCTTTCTACTAAAGCAAGAAGAAGATGAACTTACCTTGAAAGTCTTGATTTCTTCTTCTTTCCACGATTTTCCTCCTTTTCCCTAGCCTTTTTCGATTTTTCTTCTCTTCTTTCTCTTCTCCCTCAAGTTTTCTCTCCTCTCTTTTTTCTGCCCACGACATCTTCTTCTTTCCTTCTAATTTTTTCCTTTTGTTACTCCTTTTCTTCCCATTTTGTCCCCCACTTACAAGGCCTTTCCAACTTTGCCCTTGATTTTGTCTTATATGGCTCTACACTCCCATTCCACTTACACTACATTAATTCTAACTAAGTCCCTACACTTCATTCAAATTTCAATTCCTAATCCTTCTCTCCAATTCTAATTAATGACCCAATCCTAAAAAAAAATTAAACCAACAAACAAACATAAATAACTATTTAAGCAATTTATACTATTTAGAAAATTCAAGACCCAACACAAGACATGATCAATTCACAATTACACATTCACAACATAAACATTTAAAATCATTCATACCCTGGAATAAATCAATTGAGTGCATAAACTATCTTTACAATGCCTCTAAAGTATGATTCATGTATATATGCGAATATGATGCATACAAATGAAATACACTTCATATATTCTCATATGTTATGACTCATATGACTTCATTTAGTAGTTTAATTCCTAAGTGTAGAAATGAGCTATTACGACATGCTTCCTATATAGTCAATAGAATGACAATTGGAATAAAGTAAAAACAGAAAATTAGAAGTAGTAGCCATCTGTATTTCTAGTACATTAACTCCTCCAAATACTTCCCCTTCAGCTCAGGCGCCAGAGAGTAAAAACAAGCCTAAGAAGTTGATAACACCCAATACAATAAGTGGATTCTTGAAACCTGTGCCAGAAGGATATTTAGTGTTTGTCTTGGCCTTGTCCTGGTTCTGAGCCAAGCACAAAAAGTCGAGTGCACCAACAATTTTTTTGGCCAATATCCTGTGCTACTGTCGACATACCATAGTAAGTGAATCGTAACCTGACTGGTGCAACAAATATTGTGGAATTAGGTCCAAAATTTGTAAAGAAGAAGGTAAATGAGTACATGATTATAATTCCAATTCAGTGGTACTTGTGAGTCTAGTGCTTATATGAAATGGTAAACACAAATTGTTGCAAAAATAAGACATGATCTAATCTCATAGGTAATATAATAATAATGAAACTTTTTCATTTGATTTTTCGAAGCCAAGATCACTTAAATTCAATAACATGATTAAAACATAAAATATAATAAAGTGTGAATCAGAATTCGTACCTTATTCTGAAGTGTAATCCTTTTTCTTATTATTGTCTTCAAACTGTTTATGAAATTACCTCATCTCAACCATCGTTGTCGCACAAGTATATAACGTCTAATAATATCTACAAAATAGATTGAGAGAACTCTACTATTGTTGTAAAGAGGGTTAGTAAGCAATGTTAGCTCATTTGAAGCCTAGGTCTATTTATAATAAGTTTTTGACATTTTAGTAATTTAATTGAAATAAAATTTTATTTTTATTAAAAATTAATTAGGAATACAATTAATTTTATTTAAAATTTAATTCCAATATGTCATGTTAGTCCTTATTTATTAAATACCATATCTTTAATCATAAGTCTCAAAATTTTTGAAGTCTAACTTGACTAAAACATCTTTTCTCTCTTCAACTTGGTCTTTGCGTGTGACCTAGTAGGTTCATGAATATATTAGAAATGGATATGAATTATAACCTTGAATTATATTTAGAATTAGATAAATTAAACTCTTTTAATTTATCTTTAATTCTCTAATTCAATAATTTAATCCATAGATCAAGATTACATCTATCAAAGCTTTATGATCACCTAAATATTTACAAATATCAAAAGTTTTGACTAACTTTTTATACATGATTTTTTCATATAATTCAATCATTTTATCATATAATGTTCTAGTTAGATATAGAGCATAGAAATAATATCTACTCTTTTGAGTCCAATCAAGTCAATTCTCCACCATTAGTAATAATTTAATTAATAATATTTGTAAATTATTTTATAAAGTGTTATTCTACCTTGACTAAGGATTTCTCGAATCAGTACTAATTCAGAATATCAAAATATTTTTTCTAATTACTTTAGGTTGATGAATCCTTTATTGATTAATCAGCTACCTGCATATAGTTCACACTATAATTGATAAATACTGATTAAGCTACTCTTAATTGTCATAAGTAGTACCAAAACCTAACAATCTCTATAATGGATGTTATGGTGATCTCTAGTCAAAGGATCACTTATATAATTCTCACAATAAGAATTTTTATAGAGATACAAGTAATGTTTGAAATGGAATTCTCATATGAGGTCAGTTCATTGAACTTTTTCTCTCACAAGCACCTACATGTTTGTTAAATGTTTCCATACTTTAGTCTATGAGATTGACTACTTCCTTCATAAAAAAGAAATATAATCTGTGTTAGTATTTTTATGCTCTATTAATGTCCAGTTTTAATAAAATAATGACTAGAAACAATTTAAGGATAAATCATAAATGCAATATGAATCTTATAAGTATGATCTCATTATAATTTTATTTGCAATGTATATTTATCTCGTTAACTTTACTATATACATTTGAATATATATATATATATATATATACCTTTAAATAATTATGTCACTAAACTACAACCAATTGATTAGTTGTAGGGCATAAACCAACAATCTTTCTTTAGCACTAAGCTAATCATTAAAGTATCTTATACCATATCACCCATATGATGATTATACTACTATTGGGACAGTGGTTTAGTGAGAGAATTTTACAAGATTCTTTATAGTGCACTTGCTTAAATCTTACAACTTTCATATGAACTATTATCATAATTAAAAGAAACTACCTAATTATATACTTCAATTTTTGATGAGACCTTATCTTCTTTTACATGCCTAATGGCTCTAATGTTCTATAATATTGTCTAAATAATGTAAGAAACTATTCTAATTTCATTAAATAACTTTATTAGCAATTAATGATACATTAAAACCTTTTTAATCTCAAAATAATATCGTTCTAAGTAAAATATACATTAATTATGATTTACTTCTAAAGTTAATATCCTTATAACCTTAAACTCAAACATTAACTCATACATAGAATAATGGATATCTTTATTATTTCACAAGTATTAGATATGTCAATACTAAACAACTTTAGTATATTATTTATATATTTGATTTAAAACATGTAAACAACTTTTGTATGTATCTGTATAGATCTAATTCTTAGAATTAAATTGCTATCTTTTCATATGCAATGTGAATTATTCTTAGACAACTATATTTTTAACAATTGAAAATACGATTTATTATACTCTCTATAAGCAATATGGCTCTACATACTCCTATCAAAGAGAACAACTATGCTTCTACTAACCTTTTTGTAGACATGATAAATTTACAATCATCTCTAAAACAGACTCTTTGAATTTAGCATGAAAGTGAATCTTTCAACATCTCATAGCCTTTCATCTATTCATCAAATATATCAACAACTGCACTAGCTCCAATTAGATATATTGTCATAAGATTTGAAGTTTTCAACTTTCATCTCATTCCCACTTCTTATTTTGAGAATCATTCTCCTAAAAGTACACGTTGAAACAAATACTTTGTTCAATGGGTATGTAAGATTATATCCAACCTTTTGGGTATTTCATAACCTTCTATTATCTAATTTAGTTATAAACATAGTGAACAATATATGATTCAATTAAGCATCACATTCATTAATCATTAACTTTGACTCTTTTAAAGTCTTACCATTTCATATCTAATTTGAAATCTTGCTAATTGATTTAGCTGAAACTTTTGAAGATAAGTTGTAGATCTATGCCTAGCTATAAAGGAAATAAATATTGATCATACAAAATATATTTATATTTATATATATATATATGATCTCAATCATTTCATACATTGGCAATAATAGTCATGCAAGTATTTTTCTTCTAATGACAAAAATTATCATATCTAAGCCAATAGCTTCAATTGTAATCCATGCTTTTCTTTTAGTAAGCTAAATTGAGTAAAACAATTTCATCAAGTTATTATACCTTTCAGCTCGACTTCATATAACCTCTTATATTATGCTATCTCAATGTTAACATCTATCTTACATGTTGCCATTAAAATTTATAAAACATTATTCAATCCAAAATGTTAATACATTTTAATCTATATGATGGTAACATATCTTTAAAACTTTAATTCCAAAGCCTTAATAAGGATTACTAGCAAAATTGCATAATGGATATACAACTTTTCTATCTAACTTTGAGAACCCTTCTCAAACATAACATATGTCTAAGAAATTAAGTTCATTAACTTAGTATCAACTTTACTAAACAAAGGTAATTTCTACTTAGAACAAAATATAAATGTAAACTTAGTATCAACTACACTAAACAAAGGTAATATCTACTTAAAACAAAGTATAAATGTAAGAAAAAACAAGTATTGGTTATATGCTATAACAACTAAATGAGATCATAACTTTAATCATGTTTTTAGTTACTTTCACTATTTTATTTAAAATAATAGTCCTTACTACTATTCAGAAAGATTACTATAAACTCTCTAGTGGACTAGGATTCAACTTAAGTTTTATTGACCTTAAGCCACTAAACAAATCAACTGAATTTAAATTAGGTACATAACATCCTTATCGATCACATCTCATATGACTCTTAGATTCATTAGGTAACAACTCTTGCTAAAACATATCTTATATGCTATTTATAATCTTGTCTCTAAATTCATGTGATCATGAGTCACTCATTTAATTCATACAAAATTAGTTAAATAAGACCCAATAATTGAAGATAAAACTTATTTATTTTAAAGGGGCATTGAGTCACTCAGGAAGCCTTACAATAAACAAAACTATAGTTTTATTCTTAAATAATAGAAAGCAATAATTATGTTCTCAATGTATACTTAATCTTTTAACAAACGATTTAATTTTATTCATCTCATCAAATACAAAATTGGAAGTAAAATATCATACATATAAAACATACAAGCTAACATATATTCAATATATATCAAACATATAATAAAGCGAGCAACTTATGTGCTCATAATCAAATTATATGCATAAAATTTCAAGCTTTATTTGATTTTATTTATTAATCTTCATAATCTAAAATAATATTCTGAACTCTTTGAAAAAATTAAATTAGATTAAATCCATTGATTCCTAAATGATTTAAATTCCTATTCTAAATAGAAATTTAATTTGATTTGAAAATAATTTTCAAATTTAATTAGAAATTATTTTCAATGATCTTAACTCCTTTAATAAAATTTAAATGAAAATTTTTCAATAAATTATTTTTCTTACTTATTATAATTTAGAAAAACTCCTTTTTCAAAGTTACACAAGTAAGACATTCTAATCAAATCAGAAAATTATTTCTAATCTAATTAGAAGAAAATTTTTCTTAATTAGAAAATTGTTTTCTTATATTAAAAGAAAATACTTCAAAATTAAATAAATCAATTTAAATTTAATTAATAAAGTCTTTTATATTATTTATCTAGAGATTGATTTCTTAATTTACTATAAATTTTTCTTAATAAATTAAAAATTATTTTAAGATATTAAAGAAAGCTAAATTTTATTAATTAGTAAATGAAAACATTTTTCAAAATTTAATCGAGCAAAACATACAATTCTAGTTAATCAGAAAAATTATTATTCATAAAGAAATAAACAATTTCAAAATAATAAAATAAGAAATTCTCTAAATAAAAATAATATATTTAATTTATTTCAATCATATTGAAATAAATAAACTTTAATTAAGAAACATCTTTCTTAAAGAAAACAATTTTCTTAATTTTAAGGAATCTAATTAATTAATTTCAATCTATTTGAAATATAATTAATTATAATTCTACAGATGACTTTTGTAAAATTTAAATGTAAAAATCAATCCAATTATTAGTATTAAGTACATTAAGAAAAATAATTGAATTAATTTTGGAATTGATTTTGAAATTAAAAATCTTTTAAATTATGTTTGAAAATTAGGTTAAACTAGGAATATATTATTACACACTTTAAACAAGTTATCCTTATGCCTAAACACTAGGATAAGACAATCTCATTACCAAATAATCGTTATTCAGGGTTTAGGTTTGGTATATCTTTAATGCTATATAGGGTTAATTATTCTAGACTAGAATGCAGTATTTTTGTTTACCAAACACCCTCTTTTTCAGACTTACGTCAAAATAGTCCAAAACTTATTTTAGATTTAGGATATCCTATTCTAACCCTAGAATAATTTTATGCATATTTCCAAACATACTCCTTCTTAAAAAACCCTAATCTTCATAACAAAGATGAAATCCTAAGCTATTGTTGCCACTTCACTTTCTTCCGTATCCAACCTGTGTCTGCCTTCATTTTACCGCTACCACTGCCCAAGTACCACGTGCTGCCAATGCCAATGGTTGATCTTTGACGACAATAGTAGCCATATCCAGCGCCTTCAGCCACTACCCTTGACTCACTGCCGCTTTTTTCTACCTTGTCAGCGACCAATCAACACAACTCCCTTTATGTTTTTGACAACTGCAAGTGAGCTTCTGTTAATAGGACATAGTTAGTGTATATCTGTAATGTATATCCACATAGATACTTTATTATTCATGTATATCCTCGTAGATACTTTAGCATACAGTTTGTTACAACAACTCTTTGTATATATTTCATGTACATTTTGTAATACACAAAACCTTACCTTGAAGCTATTTCAGTATCCTTATATGGTATCAGAGCCTCTGGCTTAACGATATTATCATTTTTTTCCCTCTTAAACAACTTCTGTTTCTATATCCTACACATACACAAAACATGTCTCAAGACACTAAATCTAACTGCTACGCTTGCTGTCAATACCGAAGCCACAATCCCTCAAAACCTGATCATGTTCAACATAGGTTTCTCCTCTGATTCAAAATTAAATGGTGCAAATTTTCCTGCCTGGAGAGTCCAGGTTAGTGCCCTACTCATCAGTTAAAATGTTAAAGGATATGTTGATGGCACCATTCCTTGCCCAATTACAACAGGTTCGGAACTGGACATCTAGATTAGACAAGATCAGTTTGTCCTCTACGCTTTGATGACCACTGTTGCATCGAATATTGCTACTCTTCTTGGTTCTGTTCACTATTCCAAAGAGGCCTGGGATCTGCTTGCCAAAATCTATGCAGGTATGTTTCAATCCAGACTAATGTCCTTAAAAGAAAAACTGATTTGTATTTGGAAGGGAGGCAGGACCATTTCTGAATATCTGAAGGAAATCAAGAGCATTGCGGATGAGATCACAATTGTTAGTTCCCCCATAGATGATAGGGATTTGGTAATCCACACCCTGAATGGTTTAACTACTGATTTCAAAGATGTTAGTGCTGCGATCTGTGCTCGAGAAACTCCGATTGGTTTTGATGATCTGCATAAAAACCTTATCAACTCTGAGCATTTCCTGGAGAGGAAAATACGGCTTGAAGAATCAGTTTAGGCACCATCTTTGCATATCTCATGCAAACAACGTTCCAGTTATCAACGACGTTATGGTCGTTCCAATACCACTGGATCATCTAGTCGATCACCAGTCATCAAAATCAACAATTCAAGCCCACTTGTTAATCCTGGAATGCCTGACCAGCACGAGATCATCTGTTAATACTGTGACAAACCTCGTCACACAGCCAAAACATGTTGGCTACTACATGGCAAGCCAATCAAAACTCAAAACAGGCATACGCAGTCCACTCCACGTCCAAGTCGTGGTCTAGGAGCTTATAATATTCACACGAAAGTATCATCTTCTAAAGGACAGTGGATTCTTGATTCAGGTGCTACTCATCATGTCACCAATAACTTAAATAATTTGTCCATGCACTCACTGTATAGAGGAACTAATAATTTGCAGGTTGGCGATGGTTGTGAAGTTTCCATCGATCACATGGGTAGTTTCTCTATTCCCACAACAATCAAACCAATTCTCTTTAACAATGTTCTGCATATGCCAAAAATAAACAAAAATCTCCTTTCAGTTAAAAGGTTGTGCACCAGAAATAATATATCTATTGAATTCTTTCCCATCTGCTTTCAGGTGAAGGATCTGTAGACCAAGACAGTGCTTCTTATATATTCTTGCCACAATGATCTATATGATCTATGTCTCCTACTACTCAAACCAGTTGTTTTTCACACCAGCCTTCCAAGTCCACCGGTACTCACATCACATATTAGGTCATCCCTCAAATAAAGTGTTTAACTTTCTTCAGTCTACCCACAGGTTAGGATCACATATGGGATCATCTGTTGTGTGTGTTTCTTGTCAGTGTGCAAAGAGTCACAAACTTCCTTTTTCAACTCTTCGTTTGCAAAGTTCTAAACCTTTAGAAATAATATTTTCTAATGTTTAGGGGCCTGCTCCAATGGCTTCCAAAGATGGTTTTCGTTATTATGTCATTTTTATTGACCACTTTACTAATATACGTGGGTTTACTTGGTAACAAACAAATATGATGTTTTATCTACCTTTATCACATTTGGAAAGCATATTGAAGATGAATTTGAAACTTCTATTAAAACCTTCGACTCTGACAATGGAGGGGAGTTTAATAAACTAAAACATTTTTTGGCCATAAACGGTATAACTCACGTTACAACTCCACCACATTCTCCTAAACAAAATGGGCTATCTGAACGTCGTCATCATCATATAGTTGAAACCACTAGAGCCCTCCTTCATCAAAGCAAACTCCTTGCAACCTACTAGTCCTATGCCACCCGCACAGTTGTTTACCGAATCAATCGGTTACCCACACCGACACTACGTATGCAAACTTCTCTTGAAAAACTTTTTAATCAGCCACCTAGTTACACACATCTCCACTCTTTTGGTTGTCTCTGTTTTCCATGGATTTGTCCTTACACCATTAATAAACTTCAACCCAGATCTACAGCATGTATCTTTGTTGGCTACTCCTCAAATCAATTTGCATACCTCTGCCTTGATCTAAGCACCAACAAAATATACACATCATGCCATGCTGTCTTCATCATTGATCACTTTCCATATACGTCACAACATCAATCGTCTATCTCCTCCATATCCGATCCAATTACCTCTCCACCTCTGTCTCATCAACTCATTTCCATTGTGGCATCACCTGTACGACCGACACTGTCGTCCCATGCAAAAACTTCATCGTCAACTCCTTACCAGCCTGCTTGTCCATCACCAATGGCACCATCTGACTTACCCTCCTCATCATCCGACCAACAACAACAACACCAATCTACCAATCTTCACCCTATGATCACCAGATCTAAAAACAATATTCATAAGCCAAAAGCTTTCAATGCTACTCGTCACCCTCTACCACAGAATGAGGAACCACTCATAATTCAATAAGAATTACAATACCATATTGGCGTGATTTAGCTCTTTCAGAATATGATGCCTTATTAAGGAATGGAACTTGGACACTAGTTCCTGCTACAAAAGCTTATAATGTCGTCGGGCGTATGTGGCTTTTCTGCATGAAGCACAATTCGGATGGTTCAGTGGCTCGGTATAAGTCTCGACCGGTTGCGAAAGGCTAATCCAATATCTCAGGATCGACTACTTTGAAACTTTTTCTCCTGTGGTGCAACATCAAACAATCAAAATATTTCTCACCAGCGCTGACCAACTCCTGGCCACTACATCAAATGGACGTTAACAATTCGTTTCTCCAAGGTCGACTACATGAAACTGTCTACATAAAGCAACTGCCAAGTTTTGTTAGCAAGGAGCATCCAACGTATGCTTGCAAACTATATAAAGCCATCTACAACCTAAAATAAGCTCCACGGGCTTGGTATCAAGAACTTCATCTCTTCCTCCTTCGGTATGGTTTTATCAGCAGCAAATGTGACTTTTCTCTATTCATATATCGGTGTGGAGGTGTTACTATGTATTTCCTAGTATATGTGGATGATTTGCTGCTCACTGGCAACTCCCCGATTGCACTTGACAAATTTATTATAGAGCTTTCAAGCACAATCTCACTCAAACACATGGGCACACTGTCTTATTTCCTCGACATTGAACTAATCCCAAACGTAGATGGTATATTTCTCTCTCAGCAGTGTTACATCCATGATTTACTAACAAAATTTCATATGGAAGATTGCAATCCATGTGCCACTCCTATTTGTCCATAAGCAACCCTCAAACTGGATGACGGTTCAGCCTCAACAAATACGTAACTCTATCGTAGCATCTTAAGACAGCTACAATATATTCTCCTGATGCGCCCTGATCTCAACTTCGCTATAAACAAGCTGTCTCAGTATTTGCATAAACCCACTGTACTTCACTTCTAGTAGCTGAAATGAACACTTCGTTATCTCAAACATATATATGCCTTTAGTCTCCAATTGCATCGACTGAAACATTTTCGACTTTAAGCCTTCAGTGATGCCGACTGGGGCAGAGATGATGACACCAAAACATCTACATCCGCCTATGTTATTTATTTTAGAGGCATTCCTATCTCTTGGAGCTCGAAACATCAATGTACTGTTGGAAGATCTTCTACGGAAGCTGAATATCGTGCAGTAGCCAACACCATTATAGAGGTCATGTAGATTCATAATCTCCTACGAGAACTCCATGTTAAATGTCAGGTTGCACCAATGATCTACTGTGATAACTTGGGGGCTACGTATGTATGGTCCAATCTGGTCTTTCATTCTCGGATGAAACACCTTGCATTGGACTACCATTTTGTTCGCGAACAGGTGCAAAAGCAACATCTCAAAGTATCTCACATCTCCACACTAGATCAAACTACTAATGCCGTGACTAAACTGTTAAGTCAAAATGAAGTTAATAATAATTTTGATGATAAACAAACAAGTAAAAGAATGAAAAGCAGACAGAAGAAAAGCCAAGAAGAAAAGCAGACGAAGGCTTTGAAGAAAAGCAGACGAAGGCTTTGAACAAAAACAAACGGAAGCCTTAAAGAAAAGCAGACAGAAACAAATTGCAGACGAAAGCTGAAAGCAGACGAAAGTAGAATGCAGACGGAAGCAGAAAGCAGACGGAAGCATCAAGTTGAGTCAGTTACAGGATTCAACTGAATAACCGTTTCTTTAAAGATTCAAGAAGCAGTTATTCAAGAAGCAGTTGA
>JAOSBM010000001.1:25714975-25729298 GCA_027568955.1 Erythroxylum tenue
GTAGTTAATGATCTAGGACAATGACTTCACCTTTTTAAATCATTAAAAATGTATGAAAAGAAATTTACGTTGTAGAGCATGGTAACATAATGAACTATAACTCATGTTTTAGACACTGAAGAAAAATGGAAGATGCACAAGTTTAGCAACAATCAAGTTACTCAATAGTATCTGCATGTGATAATACTAAAAGTTCCAAACAGAGACACTCAGGCCTTTAAACAGTTGCATAAAGGAAACTTGAGACGTTTAGTTAGAATAAAGTTTAAGTTGACACACCTCTTCACGGATCATTTGTAGAATTGGTGCGCTCCTCCTTGGAATTCCACCGCCCTGAAAAGCAGAATCAAGATATTCAATATTTGACGAAAGTGGATGGCCAACAAAAAGCATCTTCAATCTCTAAGCTCACAAACAAGAGGAAATTGGTTTTATTTCACAAGTTGAATAGTGGAACCTTACATGGACAAATCCAAATTCATTATCCTATTGACCCACTGGAATCCAAAAGGAGCAAGGAATTATTTTTTTTTGTTCTGTGGAAAAGTAGGTAGCTGATACACTACGAAGTGATTCATAACATGATTTTAAGTACACTTGTTGAGTGCTGCATTTATTTGTAAGAAGATATTGACGTTTTGATTTGTAACTGTAATGTTTCATAGATCTATCTGCAGCTTTTCTGGTTGTTCCAACACAAGTCAAGTCCACAATTTCATACTTTTGTCTTCTCAATACTGTCACATGAATCAATCTAAATCTAGGGTGCTCTAAAACAAAGTTTTAACAGCCAAAGAAATGAATCCTAATACAAAAGCCAAAAGGTGTCTAATCCCCGTAAATAGTTATTTCTAAGGATTCCTTCTTTTGATGAATATATTTGTTCAGGATCAGAACAGCTATAGTTCAGTAACAATTGAACCTGTTGCATCAATGGTTCACATGGCAATTAAATTTGCAAATTAAAGTTCAGTGGCTTTCCTCGGGCCCCTTGCATACGTCAATCAGTTATATTCCTTTCATAAGCTAGTTACAAAGCATACCAGGCCATACTGAAAAATGCGCTTTAATGCCTCATCCAAATGCTGCTCATCTCCATACCGGAATCTTGTAACATCGCTTCTGACCTAACAAAGCTATAAAATCAGACCAAGAAGAATATTCGAGTGATCGAATAACATCTACCAATGCAGGTGCCCAGTAACCTGTTTAAGGATTGGAGTGGCACAAGTTTCCCTTAATACTTGAGCATCAGAATAAGTCAAGCACGGAACTGGCTTGAGTTCTGCATACTGTATACCATTCAAAAAGGAAGTCAGCATATATTGCCTACAGGGACATCAGTTAACTCTAACCTGTTAAATACTAGGAAAGAAATGTTATACCTTGAGAGCCATACCAATAATTGCAAGAGGAAAGCCATAAGTTAACATTATTGCTGACCACTCAGAACCAGGGAGGATATTGAAGTATGCGCCAAATCCATACCTGCAGATTTTGCCCACATCTAAAATCATCATGGTTTTAATGTTCTAAGCACTAAAACCAATATAATAAGCAACTTACGAAAGCAGTGAAATCCCAAGACCCAGACCAATGACACCGAAGGAAACCTGCAAATTATCAAACCCAAATTTCATTCCTCAGAGCACATGAGGATAGCCTAATCCAGCAAAGAAAACATAAACCAATATACTAGATAAGTGACTCCAGATCAATCATCAAGTAGATTAGGCAACTGTTTGTTGCAGTCTTGCAGACTATGACTCGGATCATAACCAAGAAACCAATTGCTTATTCCAAAGAACAACAATTTGGAACAAAAATCCCGAGAAATTTAATGTTTCTCTTGAAAGAGAATCATAGAAAAAAGCCATCTTTGCTACAAAATATCATTGCTTTATGATAATGAGAACTGACACAGCACCACTATTATACTGAGAAACAATCGTTAGCTAAGAGAATTACAGATTACTTCAACAAATATAAGAAATTAAAACGCGAGTGAGACAGAAACAATTGAAAAGCACAGATCTGAATACACTTAAACAAAACGTACCTTAGCGAGAGAAAACCCTTCATCGTCTTCGACAATGCTTTTAGGAGACGAAGGAGTTGCAGTAGAAGGCCGAGTCGAATCCACTGCTTTCACCATCCATCTCAGCTTGCGATTATTCAGTCTCTCGGCACTCGTTGTCATCCGCGGCGTGCGGCTACCTACGGACGGAAGGCGACGGCTGTGGTCGAATATTACCAGTCCGAACCGGTCACGACTACCGTTAGTGCCATAGGCTTCACGAGAGCGTAAGGAAATTGCTCCGGCCGCCGTTGGCGGTGGCGAAACCACTACTTCCATGGCTTTTGAGGGGACGTGTAGTGTGTTTACGCGAGTAAATATCTTTCCGGAGCGGGAAACGAGCGGTTACAGTTACATGAGCGTCAACCGCCCACAACCATAAATATAATATAATATATATATATAATTATATATATATATACACACACATATATGTAAATAATAGTACTTAAATAAATTGTATTTTGAGGTTTTATTTTATTTTTTTCTCTAAGCAAAATTAGTTTTTGAGTGTTATTATTTAATAGTTAATAAATGTTGCATAATTTATAATTTCATGTACCTAAAAATAAAATACTTTTATTAATATTTAAAAATTTTAAAGTTTTATGTTTTAAAAAATTAAAAAATCTATTAGATATTTATGAAATTATTATAACTAAATAATTAATATATTTTAATAATATATATTATTATTACTATTGTCTCATTTATATGTGAATCTATCGGAAAGAGCCTCTCTATTATGTAGGGATAAGGCTGCGTACTATCAGACTTCTCCAAATCTCGCTTCAATGAGGGACTTCAGACTGGGTGTGATAATGATGACAACGACTATTGTCGTTGTTAAAAATTTTGAGTTCGGTTTTAAAATAATAAATTAAGTCTTATTTAATTAAATTTAAAGCTTAAATTTATGTATTGAACTTCACTCAAATATGATAAAAATATATTTATTTTCAGGTTTGATTAATTAAAATATCAATTTGAATTGATTTAAATTAAAATTAATTTTCGAACTTGTAAATCTTACCATTAATAAATGATATGAACTCTCTTGAGTCGTTTCAAAATGTTGTCGTTTTGGTATTAAGTTTTTTAATACCAAACTTTATCGTGGACCTCGTGGTTGGTCAAACTGGAGGAGGAGAAGATACGTGTGTTGGGCTATGGAAATCTGGAGTGAGAGGTCGGAGGCCGAAGTGGTTGGTTTCGAATCTTTCGATTGACAGTTGGCGACTTCGCATTGGGTCAACAAAGATAAGGTAAGCAATCACAAGATTCTCTGCCTAACACCATTTATGGCAATTGGCAAGCAAGTACGAGAGAAAGCACGTTCATTTATTATGATTACTACTACTCTAATGGTACTGCATTTCCATTCTCAAAACTGCCTCAACGTTACAGGTTGTCTTCTTCAGAGGTAATGTTGGTGGTTCCCGATTCTCTCTCTCTCTCTCTCTTTCTGGTCTTTGTTAATACTCAGTACTTTGTAACTACTCTCTTTGTAAAGTTTCGTTCTTCGAAATGATGATCACAAGCAACAAAAAGAAAGAACTCTGACATCTCTTGTTGTTATGGTTTCTTTTCTGCTCTTGTTTGACATTCCTAACAAGAAGATGTGAGTTCTAAAGAATTAAGTTTTTGTCTTTATGGGTTCTTCAGTTTATGGTGTTGGTCTTTGTTAATCAATCAATGAAGGTGGTTTGAACTAATAAAAGATTCGTGAATTGCCCTTATGGTTTATGACTCTGGACTTGGGAAGAAATGAAGATGGTGATGGTGGTTCCAGTGAGTTTGTTCTTATTTGTTCATAAAAAGGAAACTGTGTGGAGCCTCTGGTGCATATTAGCTACCCAACTTTGCCTATGATCAGTATTTATCATCCGTGGTTACTCTTATGTTCCCCCAAAGGGCTTAAAGCTTCTGATGTTTTCTGATAGTTTTGGGGTTTCTTGGCCTCCCGACAGTGTACTCATTTCTTTTACTTAATCTGTGCTTTTGTCTAACATAAATCCCTTCATTTTGATCATAAACTATTGCACTTTTTATCTGATGTTAGCGTTCTATGGGCCACTGGAGATGTTAAAAGTGCCTGTTTTTGTAGAACTTCCTTTACCAAGTGATCTGCTAAAATGATTACTAGATATTGTCATGATCTTACAATAACTTATGGTTCGAATCTTTACTCTTTAAGTTCAATCTAGTACTAGAATTACAGTTTGTTTGTGTCCTCAATATGTGATCGTTGTTCTTCTGATGATCCTGATGAAGTCAGTTAAACACTAGGTGGGTGGTAGTGTTATTGGAAAGGATCCTTATGACATTTCAATGTGTTATTGAATATATAAAATCAATTAAGTTGGCCTAACACAATAGCTTAAGCTATTGTGGTAAAACGGTCACTTAACATGGTATCAGAGCCTTTATGACCAAGTGGTCGTGAGTTCAAATCCTACCACCCACCTATTATTCAGCACAAGGTAGAGTGAGTCTGTGCAAGTTTCAAGCCCAAAGGGCTTTCACTTGAGGGGGTGTGTTAGTGAATATATAAAACCGATTAAATTGGCCTCAGACAACAGCTTAAGCTATTGTGGTAAAACGGTCACTTAACGCAATGCATTAGGTTATTCAATGAAGTAGAACTCCTCTGCCTTTTGTTTTCAAAATAGGAAGCAATTCAGCATAATCATATTCCAGTCACTCTTTCGCGCATAATCCTCTTCCTGTCCCTCTTTCCTTCCTATCAACTGTAGTACAAGCATGTTAAATGTATTGTTGATATCCTTCAATTGAGTTTCCATAACATATATGATCTTTCTGATTCAGGTAAAATGTCTCTGGTTCTAATGTGCTATAAAATGCCTTGTAAAGATTGCTGTCTCCGTTCTCAAAATGCTATAAGCCAGCATCGCAGACAACTGCCATGTGACTGTTCAATCTTCTCAACCGGATCTCGGTATCTTGATCAAAAATGGAAGGCTTTACTCGGTAGTAGTGATATCTTGACCAAATCAGTTAGAAGAGGGAGAGTCCATACGGCTCAAGAAATGAATCTTGGCCAAGGTGATTTCCTTCTGCAAAGCATTAATGATACACCTTCCCTGCATAAAGGTTGGACCAGAAAAGGATATCAATTGCGCAAAGTACCATGTGCTTTGAATGATGGTAATACTGAAGCACAGCTGAAATTATTAGATTCGTATCTCGGAAAACTCCATGGAGCTGAATCTCAGCCCTCTTCAGATGCTGATGATCAGAGGGTTCATTTGCTTGAAAAAACTGATCTGATCAGTACCAGGGAGGAGCTAGATTCTCTTAACACATATCTTGGAAAACTTAACGAGAGTAAGACTCCCCAACTACTTCTTTTATTAGCTTATTGTCTAGTATGGTGGTTTGTATGAGAAAGCTTTATCTCCATGCATCTTCTAAACATCATCCTGATAGTGGAAGTAGTAAAACTTTCCAAGCTCATAAGCCACAAGTTTTCCTTTTTTCTTTATCATTTAGTAAACGCTATACCCATGCTTCCGCCTCTCGAGTTTCTACTCTTTAACAATGACATACTCTTTTAACTGAACTTATTGAGCTCGTCAGTAATATTTATTTTCTTGTTCAAGTTTAGATTGTTTTATGAATTTGTCCCCTTATGTGTATCCAACTGTTTGCTACTCTGCAAAATATTTATTCAAATTATCATTTTTCCTTCAGATACAAACACAGAGAACTACAAATCATCTAATTTTGATGATGTTACTCAAGAAACTCCAGTAGAAAAGCCATTCACATTCAATAAGGGTTTTAAAAAAGGTGATCAGAAGATATCAAGAAGTACTGCAGAGTTGAGGCAAATGAAAGTTGACAGTGGTTCAGGGAGGTCTCAGTCATCAGAGAAATATGATGAAACCTCTGATCTCTATGTTGCGTACGTCATAATCTACATAATTTTGTCAACCTTTTCCTTGTTCCTCGTCTTCTTTTCCTTTGTCAACTAGTAATTAGTATTGTTATGTTCGTGATGTAATTAATTCAAGCATTGGACCTAATGCTAGCTCTAATTTTTTTTTATTCTCAATTTCTTGGATGCAGAAGCATATTGGCGTCCGTAAACATTGCAGTTTTTCTGTTTGAAATGGCCAGTCCAATCCGGGAGTCTCACTCTGAGCTCTTCTCGCTGCCATTATTATATGGTGCAAAGATAAATGATTTGATCTTGGTTGGAGAATGGTGGAGGCTAGTGACTCCAATGTTTCTGGTACAAGATTGACAATGGGGTTCGTGTTCCCATTCTGCACTTCTTTTTCCCATGTAACTTGATTAACAATGGAGTAATCAATTGTAAAGATTAGCACACAAAATATTGTTTGGCTTATTGAACAGAGAAAGTCTTATGCTATGAACAGAAACTGATTAGATGAACTGGCCCCGAAACTCTGCAAAATTTTAGCAGTACTTACATGCGGAAAATCTTCAACAACATAAGTAGTTATTTAGTTCATGATAGCATTGTTGGTTAAGATCGTTTATGAATTTTCTAATTCTGTTTCTGAACTTTTTATTTTGTTTTTCTGTTCTTTGAATATTGTCTCTCCCAAAATGTGGCAAATTCAGCACTCTGGAATGTGTCATATGGCTCTTGGATGTTGGTCACTTCTTTCTTTTGGACCACAAGTTTGTCGAGCTTATGGATCATTCACATTCTTCTTGATTTACTTACTTGGAGGTATTTCTGGCAACTTGACAAGTTTTCTTCACACACCAGAAGCAACTGTTGGTGGAACAGTAAGAAACATTGCAACTTCTTATTCTTTTATCACCAGATCTGTGTTACTAATTACTTTGGTACTTCTTAAGCAATTACTTGATATTTACAGGTCAATTATCTGGATTTGCAATGACTTCTTAACTTTTACGTGCGTACTTAAATATTTTAACCGATTGATTTTGTGTACATAACAAACACTTAAATTTGTGCCTACCACAATTTTAGTTTTTAAAGCAAGAGAAGCAGCTGCAGCTTGTAATGATTTTAAAATCTAACCATATACGATTTGTGGAGATGGCGATTCCCAAATGGTAGCCTGTTTCTGGAGCATGATTTAGTTAGGGAAAACCTACATTGAGACTTTTTCTTTATTTTGTAGTCTTAAATTATATAGTTTTAACTGTATCCTTTTTCCTTCTTGCTAAGGTGTTATATATGCACTGCAGGGACCAGTATTTGCTGTAATTGGAGCTTGGCTTATCTATCAATGTCAGAACAAAGATGTGATTGCAAAGGACACCTCAGAACGCATGTTTCAGAAGGCAGTAATAACGACAGCTCTTAGCTGCATATTAAGCAACTTCGGTCCGATTGATGACTGGTACAGTTCATAACCATTTACAAGCTGATCATGTAATATCTGCGTGGCATAAAAATGAACTTGTTCTGTCATTTGCTTTTGTTATTTCATAGGATTCTAATAGATGATCTTGTTAGAAATTCCTGAGGTCGATCTTGTTTCCTTCTTTAGTTTCACTCAGTCAATGCACTTCAGTTCACATTTATTTCATAAAAGATTGGAAGTGTCTTGAGCTTATCCCTGCAGTTTCTTAGGACGAAGATGGCTGTTTCAACCTGTGATCTTTTTATGTTTTTACTTATGTAGCCCCTTCTTTAACATATCTTCAGGACACATCTGGGGGCAGCTTTCACAGGCATAGTTTATGGGTTCTTCACATGCCCGACACTACAGTTGGATGAAACATCTTCAAGAAGCAGTCAGGATGAAGGAATTGCACTTGTGAGACGATATGCTGATCCTTGTAAATCACTTCTTGTCTTCACCATTTGCGTTCTTTTCCTCAGCTCTTTATTTCTCTTGGTTGAACCTCCTCTTGACACAGTTGTTCCTGATGACTTGGCATTATGAAGACGGGAACCTCTGTTTTGCTTATCTTTGTGTTTTTGGACATGTTGGTTGGGGTGCTGTTTAATCGTGAATAATGACATGAATTTGTATATAGCCATAAAGTCCTTGCGTGAAAAGGCCTGTGTGACAATACTATACTATTTCTAAAACAGTTTTGGAGTATAGCATTACTCGTCTACGGTGATTTGAAAAAGAAAAGATATATCTGAAGTTGTTTTTCTAAAAACAACAGAAACTAATTTAAATTAGAATTAACAATACTCTTTTTTCATAGCCAAACGGAACAAAAAATGAAAAGTGGTCTCCTGCATGTTTTACATACGTCGACAGCTTCGTGAAGAAACATGCAATCTTTTATTGGCAGCATACCAATTTCATGATGTTAGAAAGACTTATTGGTCTGTCATTACGTTTTAAATCACAGGTGATTTAGCTGCAGAAAACGCTTAAGATCAAAACTTTCAAATGGCTAAAGATCAGAACTTTAAGCAAAAGATTGAATCTTTGGTAAGCTAAAGGTACTAAATAGCCAGCATCTCCGTTAGAAGGCTAAAGATCAAAACTTTCAAGCAAAAGGTTGAATCTTTGATAAGTTACAGCTACAAAACAATCAGCATCTCCGTCTCAAATTATGCCAGACAAACTCTCCCACGTAAGGGAACTGTTGACTAAGCAATCCTCTGTTTGTGGTCTTATCCTGAACAACAAACCCACGTAAAAGGAGAGACCTTTCTCTCAGTGCTTTACTATTGTCTATGAACCTCCACCTCTCTCGTCTTGTCCTTGTATAAAATTTTGTGCCCTGGTGTTTCTGGATTCACCTGGAGCTTGAGTGATATCGAGCCTCGAAAATGGCAGCCGGGAGGGTTGCTAGAGGCCTAATGGGTCCTCTTTTAGCAGGGAACTTGGTTGTGTATCTGATTATTCTGGGGTTATCTGGTTGGTCTCTTGACAAGTATATCAATGGAGAACAGAATCACCCTCGTAAGTTAATCTCTCAGGAGGGTTTTCTTTTTCCTTTTTTCTTGTGGTATTAGATACCAGTTTCAGCTTACTAAATGTATTTATATATATTGCTTCTGGTTTAAAAATAAAAAAAAAGATTTGGGTGGCAACCCATCAACAAGCTTCATGTTGGTATTTGCTTTAATAGCTGGTGTGACTGGTGCTTGCTCTGTTCTCGCTGGGCTTATGCATCTTTGTGCATGGAGAAGTGAAAGTCTGGCAAGTGCTGGTTCACTAGCAACCATTTCTTGGGGCATGACTGCTCTGGTTTTTGGGCATGTAGTACCATCCTAACTCTCTCTGAGTTTGTTTCTCACATCTCTTTGGACCGCATTTCAAGAATCTGGTTTGGTTACTTTTGACAGACTCGTGTGCAAGGAGATTATCCTGGGAGGTCATAGAGGGAAACGGTTGGTGAGAAGATGATAGCTTCTTGTTTAATCTTCTGGTTCGCAAGAATTCACAGTCAAGCTTGCTCTAACTCTTCACTACATAAAAATATGCAGCAAACATTGAAAGCACTGATCGTGATAGCACTGTTAAGTCAGCTGCTGTACCTAGGGGTTCTTCATGCTGGCTTGTTCAGTGGCAGTTATGGACCTTCTTGTTACAGTTATGGAAGCGACGGTGGTGGCAAGACCGCCGTGGACGGTGGTCCTCAAAGGACTCGGATTCCTTCTGTCGTCTAAATTTCCTTCCATGCATTCTTATTCTTATTTGCTACACATGCTCTGCTTGTGCTCTGTTTTTTGGTTTCTGGTCGTCTTATTTTCCTTTTTTCTTTACTCTGTTTTAGTGCATAAAGATCTGTTTTGAAGTTAAATTTTTTTTTTAATGTTTCAAGGAAAAGACAAATCTTGAAAAAGGGGAAAGGTGGCAACAAACTTTAGCAACATTTTTATGTTTCTATAAGCTAAAAATCAAGAATATCAATCAGAAAACATCATAATAAGTCTCTCACTCACCAAAAATTGAATCTTGCAAAATGAACCATAATTGTAGACCATGAGGATTTGGAAGGTGGAAGAAAGGAAGTGATTTCATGATATAAGTTTATTCCACGAGAGCGTTATTGATTATCAAGTCCAATCACACAATACATAATTTCACATAATTCTGGTAACTAATTGGTTTTTATTTATTTATTGTTTTGCCATTCTACAATGGCCAAAGTATGGCGGCCGCCGCAAGCAACAAGTTTAGCAATCCAATGCCCTTCAGCTTCATTTTCACGACCACCGACAACTTTTGGAGGCAGAATACCTATTGGTACTTCCATAGGTTGTCCTGTTGTCACCTTCCTCCCATATCCTAATCGTCCATGGTCACCTCGACCGAACTACCACCAAAAACCACTCATTATTCACAAACACCATTTACATAACAAAGTTGCTGATTTCTATGGTGTAAAGGAAGCTTACTGAGAAAATACGGCCATCTCTTGTCAATGCAACCGAATGAGTCCCACCACAAGATACCTGAATCAGAAAGAAGTGGTGCGGACTAGTTGGTAGGAGCTTGTTTCCAAAATAAACAAAACCTCAACCGTGTTTTCCATGCAAAGCATCTTTCATTAGACAGAGTTGAACAAAAGATGCAGAACAATGGTCTGAAACAGAAACTAAATGATATTTTCAGGAGAGATTTTAGACTTTCTGATACGATATTTACCTGAACAATGTCCTCCCCTGCTAAAAGATTAACCTTTTGAGGCACCATTTTACTGCTCTTGTCATTATCTCCAAATCCTAGCCTCCCATGTTCTCCTCTTCCCCAACCATACACCTGAAAGGAAAGGGAAATTACAGCATATCATATATGCAGTAACCTCTGAATAATTAGATCACGTGCTTAAGTACCTCTCCATCCAAAGTTAATGCAGTAGAGTGCCATCCACCAGCAGCAATGTCAACCTACAGAAGCATTGAATGTAAACCACATAAGGCTATCATATATTAAAAAATCCAACATATATGAGCACATTTTTTACAACATTAACATAGGAGTTTTATGTGCACCAAAACACATTCAATTTGAGGCTTATAAAGCTATGAGAATTAAAAGTTCTAAGTTAAAACCTCTGAAGTAGTTAACATAACAGCCTCTCAACAATGTAACATACTTCGAGTCTCTCGTAACACTTCAAAAGCTATTAAGTCAAGCTCATAATATTAAGTTAACTGTATACATGAGAAAATGACATGACCAGATAACAAGCATAACAGAATAATAACAAGCAGAGATTGCACGATTCATTAGAACTTATTTAAAAATATAATACAAACCAAAGACATGCCAGAAAGCCCCTGGACAGGCACAGGTTGTGATCTTGGTTGGGTATCCCCGGTACCAAGTTGTCCGTATTCATTATTGCCCCATGCCCACAGAGTTCCATCTTCTTGTAGAGCTAAATTATGAAATGCCCCAACTGCAATAAGCTTAACCCTTTCAAGGCCTTGTACCCGCACAGGGACGGATATCTGTTTTCTGCAAACAATAGAGTCAAAATTAGGTGAAGAAAAGGATGATTTTGTTACCCGCTCGGCACACTGCTAAAAGAACTGAATTGATTTTGGACAATGGTAGAATGGATAAACAATAAGGAGAAATTTTGGATCACATATCAAGTCTGAGAAACCATACATGTCTCCAGGAGGCCATGGTTGACCCCAGGTCCAAACATGTCCTTCACGTGTAAGCACTACAGAGTGAGTACCTCCAGCAGCTACCTAAGATATCATCAATTAGAATAGACTTGATCAAATCGTGACTGCAGCATATTATCCAGAATGCAAACACAAAATCAACAGTTCGAGATGAGATATAAATAAGAGATGTTTTAGACCGAAAAGAATATATATATATAGCAAAAGAGTACAGTCAAGACCTTTGCTGCAAAATTAATGCCGTAGCAAGGGCCAAAGGACATAAAAGGGCTTTCATTATGGCTCAAGACTCTATGTCTGAGATATCACCAGGCGAAGGAAAAGCTCTACACACTTTTCTTAACTAATCTATAGCACAAGAAATGTCAGCCTACGGGCCAAAGAAATTCAACTAGGAGTACAACTTAAGAAAATTACTTCAAATTTTGAAGCAGGTAATCATAATATATTGGCGTTTTAGGGGAGAATAATACTTATTTTATTGCAATGAGTCAGCAATAAGTAGATTGCCACATACAGAAAACAATTTTCAGCAATTTTTATACATTTGCACATGTGAACTGTGGAGTATAATATATTAATATTTCCAATGAAAAATTTACAGAAAGCAATTCATACTCCTGCATAAATCAGTTTCTGGTAAATTTTATTGATACATCGTTATTGTCACCTGGCGAACTACAAGCTTTGATGCACAACGCTGAGGTATCACTATATCTCTTCTCAATGGTCTCCCAGTGTCATCCTTCCTCTCAGGCTCTTCACCACACTGCCCATACTCATTTCCACCTACAGAACACGATATCGTCCAAATTTTCATCAAACCAACAGCCCTCCTTAGTAAACTAGAGCTAACTAAACATAATGAATGAGAAATAGCATAATCTTGAAACAATCAAGGTTTTCTATAATCCATAGCTATTGATATACCGAACCAAGCAAAACAGGTCCTACTCAAGTAAGCAACTGATGTAAATTCCATACCTTTGCCTAGTAGCCTAACAGAGTTCAAAGCTAAAGACATTACTGTGAGCAAATAAAAAGATGAAGGTAAAGAGTCCTACATACCCCAAGCATAAGCACGACCTTCATCATCAACAGCCAGGCAATGCCATCCACCAATAGCAGCCTATAAAGGAAAATAAAGAAGAACTTAAGATACCAGTCCAAGTAAAGTCCGCTATTATCTAAAGATAACAGTGTAATGTAACATAAGCAGCAGATCGTTCATTAGAGAAACAAGAAAAAGGGGAAGAGCCGAGAGAGAACCTGAACAATATTAACATTGGCAAGAGCCTTAACTTGACTAGGAACATTCTCAGTCTTGGTCTCAGGAGGGTGACCAGTCTTGGTCTCAGGAGGGTGACCAAGTGTCCCTCTTTGATTCCAACCCCATGTAAACAACTAGCACAAACATCAAAAATCAGGAAACAGCAAACACTCATATATATATAAAGCGATTCTTGTTGATGGTCTTGGAGATGAAAAGGGAAACAGAAGAAGAACCTTCCCGTCCTCACAAATGGCAAGGGAGTTCCTGCTACCGGCAACAACGGAACGGACTTTGTAAGGTTCAAGATCTTCCACGACACAAACCCGTTCTTTCTCGTCGTTTTTTCCTATACCCAATTGGCCATCTTCACCTGAGCCCCTGCAAGTTGAAAAGAATCAACATAAGCACTACAAACACACACACAGAGATAGCAGGCAAATATGGGTTCTTTAAGTAACAGAAACAGACCAGGCAATAACAGAGGTATGAGTAGACATAACAAGAACAGAAGAGGAGCAGAGAAGAGAAAGAGAAGTTCTGATATGGAAGAAGAAGCAGGTAAAGTAGTAGGAAGGAGGAGGAGGAAAAGCGTAAAGTGAGTGTGAGTGTGGTTTTGGTGAGGGAATCGGATTCTGATTACTGACCAAATTGGATGGATTTGGATTTGGATTTGTCAGCGGCCTGACTGGGCCAATAATGTTGTTATGTTGACCCGAATACGATTCTCATGGGTCAACCCGATTCTCATGCTTTACACACCTAAAAAGACCGAGGAAGGTTGGTTGGTTATTTCTTTTCTTTTCTTTTCTTCTCTGTTTTCTAAGCACATATAAAAATGATAATAAGTAGATCCGAGTTTAATAAAACTTCGGAAAAAAGAACCCAAATAAATCGTCAAAAAAAACATTTTTAATTATAAGTAATTTGCATAAATGAATTGTGGATTTGCACTAATAAATCCCTTAATCTTGAGATGATTGAAAAAATTGAATAGACTATTTAGTTGAGTTTTTAGGGGTAAATAAGTACCTTTTTTTACAAGCGTTTTTTTTTTATTAGCATTTGACGGTAAAATAAAAAGGTACTTTTTTTAGTAGATATAGCTTTTTTGGTAGTTAAAATACAACTTTTTAAGAAGCTCAAATTTGAAGCTTCTTAAAAAAATACTTTTTCAGTAAAATTTTCAGATCAATTAATGAGTATATTTTTTAGTCTCTTTTGATCTTATATTTTACACATAATTCTCACAATACGCACAAACTCATTTTCACGTTTATTTTAGGAATTATATAATATTATTTTACTTTTTTATATGTTTTAATATTTATTTTTTATATTAGTTTTATTTATGTTATAATCTATATAAAAGTTTTGGTTAGATATA
>JAOSBM010000001.1:25901158-25912002 GCA_027568955.1 Erythroxylum tenue
CTCTCAATATATTGTACTGTATAATTAATAATTTTACATCAATCTTGTCTCCAAATTATAATAATAAAATTTTGAAATAATAAAAATCCATTAATTTCTACTAATTTTACTTTTTCACATATTTAACATAAAAATAATGACAACAATTAATATAAAAAGATCATACAAATATAATATTAAGGATAATATAAAATACGTAAAATATTACAATTTTATCATATAATAAATAATATTACATCAAAATATCAAATAAAAATAATAATAAACATCTATATCTTTTTAAGTATTACAATTTAATAAGAGTTTGTATCGCAGAAACAACTAACTAGAAGTAAAATATGAAACAAAAACAAAAACAATTATAATTATATTACATATGTAGAATTTAACATATACCTCAAATAAAAGTGAAATTAAAAGAAGAGGAGAAATGAAAACCTGAAACTTCATTCAATTGAATATCCATTCAAATCACATTGACCTCAATTCTCATTTAGTACAAAATTCACATTATTGAGAGGAGCCTCATCAATATCATCATTTAAATTCATTGGACCAAATAATATGTTAATATTTTCCCATCCAAGAGATCACTCTCAAACCCGGTTTCTCAGAAACTCAATATGCCAAAAGATCGATATAGTCAAGGTAAATTGGATACAATACCATTTGTTCTATTAAGTCTTAGGAAACAAATTAACTTAAATTATTAAGAAATTATATTCAACTTAGTAACAAATAAAATTAAATTATTAAGAAATTACAAGAATTTATATTCAACTTAACAATGATAATAACATACCTTCGAAGCTATAGGTTGTATCAAACAAAGACCAATTCAATCAATCTTATGTGTTCTAATTTATTCCTTTTCTTGAAATTAATGAATTTAAATGTGCTCCGATTCCTTTCACACCCTATTACACTTATGTCTTGCCTCAAAATTTGAAATGCAAATCTTTGTAATTTTGGAACACCAATCTCAAATTGGTCGCACCAAGCAACTATAAAAGAGGAAAAGTAATATTTTAAACAAAATAAAATGATGATTAATTTCTAACAAGTAACAATAATGAAAAAAAACTGGATTAAGTATGTCTCTTTGACGAATAGCAATGGGTGTCCCAAAATCACCAGAAGCATCCATATAAATCTCCATTTGTAAGCTTAAGAGATCTTGCATCATCTTATAGGAAGCAATTGTCGTAATAGTTAATAATATTCCCCTATTAACTTCAACTTTCTTTATAAAATTTGATCTAAAGTAGGCACTGGAATTAAAAAATATCCTAACTACAAACAACAGGTAGTAAAGTTGTCTTTTCTCATCACTCATTAATAACTGCAATATAAGGTGTGTGCAAAGAAGACCTATTTTCAAATTGGCCTTGATTGCTTCATTCTCCCTCTCTTTGATATCATAAAAATAACTTGTTGCCTTCTCATCACCATCATCTAGTTGAAGTACTCTCACTAAAGGCTTACAAACTCATATTAGAAATTAACACTCAGACTAAAATTCATGATCTTCAAGTACAAATCTATAAACCTCGACTCTCGCATTAGAGATATTATAGTGTGATGTGACCTACTTATCACTTGTAAATATTTACCTAAACTCCTTCTTCGTCGTAACAAAATACTGAAACAAACTTATTATCGTAAGACAACATAAATTCCTACCATTAGTGAAATCCTTCCTTATCAAATTTAGGAACTATGCATGATTATAGATAAACTTGGTTGCTTTCTTTGCTTTCTATAAAGTCTTATCAATGATCGGAAAATATTTAGCATCTATAATATTTTTCAACTTCAGGTTAATGCAATATGCAACACAAGGAGTTCAATAAAAAGAATTATCCCTTCTTTGCAATCTTTTCCCATATGCTTTGTAAGCAAAATCATTGTCAGTAATGAACTGAACAATATTTTCTGACCCAACTTTATTCATAGCTTCATCAAATGTCTGAAATAAAGTATCAGCATTTATAACAAGGCCAGATGCATCAATAGACTTCAAAAACATTTTCCTCTTAGCATAATAAACTAAAAAATTAATAATGGGTTCATATCTTCTGTTTGTCTAACCATCACTCATGATTGAACATCCATAAGTTTTAAAGTCAATTTTCTTTCATCCAAATAACTCTTTTTTTCATAAACATAGTTGCTCAGAAGTTTACTTTTATAGTCATCAATTGAAGGAACCTTAAGAGGCAATATCATCTACTATAGGTTGGTAATAATAAGACTGGGCAACATTAAGTAAAAAAGCTGAATCATATCACCATCTAGCCATTGCCATGTCCCCATTTTGAGTTACTTCTTTAGATTGTAAAGCACTATGGATTGAAGGCTAAGCTCCAGGAGTTGTTTGTGGTACAAAAAATCAGACAAGTGTCTTCATCTTTTCCTTACATCAACATTTCCTTCTTATTGAGTAGGAATACCACCAGCTTCAACATCTCCACTATCATCCTGACCACCGGGGAAAAAAAAACTTCCACAACCAATATCATAGTTGAGCCTTTGTCTTCTATCTTTTTCATAATATTACTCTTGAAGTAGAGTCTTCGTTTGTCATTTCACGTTATGACTCACTTTTACAAGACTCCAGTTTACCTTAGATCTTAGCTAAATGTTTCTTTAATCTGGTGATTTCGTCAACTTTCAAATACTTATTGCAATACACACAAATAGTATGATTCTTCATTCCAAGAACCAATCTAGCATGAGCCCAAACTGGATCATCAAATCTTCATGAAATGGCTCAAATAACAGGAATACTTGAACTCTCATCCATTTATCTAAAAAAATAAATGGAGACACGTGACAAAATTGAATTAATAAATTTATATTCAAAAATACAATTTTTGTATATAATATCATTACATAACTATAAAAGTTCAATATCCAATTATAAGCATATCTAGATTCTAGATAGACTCCATCTTACATCTTTCTTTGTGATAACACACATTGCGAAAATGACTTTTTTATAATAATACAGATCTAAAAATTATTTAAACACTTACAATTTCACATTATGTTGTGTAAACTAATGAGTATTTTCTCATAAATTCACATACTATTTTCTAATGTATTTAACTAACCATAAGATAAGATGATGAATGCGTATTTGTTACTTATACGATAGGATTAATATTAGTAATTTTATTTCCTAATGACAATAATAAATAAAATAAAAATGCAAACATTTAATTTTCTTAACTTAATTATGATTATTATCTCTTTTTATGATTATTAAAATAACAAATAATATGACATGTTCTTCAATTATACACAATTCACAATACTTAAATGTTCTTTCATAATTCATACAAGATATTATATCATATCATTTCTTCATAAATTCACAATGCTTAAATGTTATTGAACTATACACAACTCACACAATCAATTTCCACTTTCAAGCCCAATGTGTATTTAATAAACCATTAACAAAACTCACATGACATAAGAAAACACAATGTGTTAAGATAAGTGTTATGCCATTTTGGGCATTATTTATAATTGGACATCTTTGGTTATTTGTGGAATTTCACTATGACGAGTATTCTACTCTATATGGGATTCTTTGAAGATGATGTTTATTTGGAATAAAATCCTAGTCACCATATCTTGATTAAGATAAGAAGTAGATTTTTGGTGATTTTTGGACTTTTCTTGACAACCTATTTTGGTGATAATTGATATATAAGGTAGCCGGATTTTTGGCGATCCTATTAACTATTTGTAGTTGTGGTTGTGTTGGTTTTACGTGATTTTCTGGATTGAATGTGTGTTGTTTTTGTGTGGAAAAAAGACTAGCATATGGTGACTTGGCAGCTGTATTTTTGGGGATCTTGAGTTGTTTTTGGCAGCTGATTTTATGAGGATTCTATCTAGATCTAGCAGCTGCATTTTTCCCTAGATTGTGTGATTTTCTAGGTTGTCCAAGTTGTTGGTTTTGTGTTAAAACCTCTAGCAGTTTTTGTGTATTTTTGCAGCTCCATTGGTTTAACATTTTGGTGATGAAACATTTGTTGTTTTGTTGAGTTTTTGTGGTTGTTGTGCATGGGATTTTTTCAGTGACAATATCAAAGATTCACAACAGATTTCTTGGTGGACAACTTTCTATTCTTTCATTGACGAAATTACATTATTAAAGGGGTTGTTTTCTATCTCAAGTGTTGTTGTTATTTATGTCTTTATTGTTTAAATCACTTGAGTTGTTTAATTCTTATCTTTATTGTTAAACGTTGTTGTGAAAATCCTCTGTTGAGGATAGTATGAGGTGGTCATATTATTAGGAGTGATTTACTTTCATGGGTTTTGAGGATGAGGGTTATTGTCAAAGGTTGGGTATGTTGGCTCTGAAACATCTTGAGTGAAACTCTTGTTGTTCTTTGGTGAAAGTGATTAAGCTGAGTGAGGGCCCCGCAAACGTATGCAAGGTGTATCGAACTACATTACCAAATATCAGGTATTGATTTGTTTATTTTGCGTGTAATTTTCTATTTTGTTTGCGTAAAAAATTTACAGTTGCTGACACAGTTGCTCTGTATCAAGCAACCACAGATATAGTTCAAAGAAACTGCGATAGAACAAGAATTTTTTGCAGAACTATATCCTTTGAAGTTTTCAATTGGTATCAGAGACTGGGTCATTGAATCAGAACTTGGTACGTCAAGTTAGTGTAGATATGTGTTTCACAATTATGGCTACTAAAGATGGGGCATTAATCACCAGGCCACAGATGCTAGATGCTACAAATTATCCTATGTGGAAATCACAAATGAGAGTATTCATTCAGACACAAGGAATAAAAGCATGGAACTTGGTTTGAAATAGCTGGACACATCCAGTGACGACTGATGAAAAAGGGAGAAGCAGCACTTAAAGATCCATCTGAATGGATAAGAGCTGAAAAAGAGAGAGCGCTTGGAAATTCTCAAGCCATGCATGTTATCTTCAATGTAGTTGATGAACATCGCTTTGCTATGATATCAGCCTGTGAATTTGCAAAAGAAGCATGGGACACTCTGTCAGTAATCCATGAGGGATCAAAATTAGTGATAGCTTCGAAACTACAATGTTGAGCACTAGATTTAAAGAACTCAATATGGAGGAAAGCAATACTGTTGGAGAATTTAATGAGAAGCTGCGTGATATTTCCAACCAAGAACATCAACTGGTAAGAAGTATTCAAATCTGAAACTTGTTAAGAAGACATTAAGATTATTGCCTTCTAGATTTATACCAAAAATTGTAGTCATTAAATAAGCCCATGACATTAATGAGTTGTCTTTGGATAAGGTAATTGGGATTCTCAAAAACTTTGAGATGAACTTGTTGAGAGATAAGCATGAGAAGAATAAAGGGTTGGCTTTGCAAGCTGAAGTTGTTAAATTTGAGAATGATTCAGGAGATGACTCCAATGAAAATGATGATATGGTGTCGCTAATAAGAAATTTCAGCAAGTGGCTAAAGAAGATGAATAAACATAGACCTAAGTTCAGGCAGAATGTTAGGAGTTCGTCAAACATCAATTTCAAATAGTAGGCAAAGACTCAAAGAGGTGAAAGGGAAGTAAAGAAGATTCAATGTCATGAATGCTAAGGTTTTGGACATGTGCAAGGAGAATGTGCTAATACTCTTAAGAAGAGAAAAGGGAAGTCTAATACCAACACTTTGAGTGAAAACAAATCTAAAAGTGAGTATGGTAGCGAAGAAGAAATTGTGAGTAATCATGTTGTATTGACTGCTTTAAACAACAAAAGTTCAGTTGCTTCCTTTGTAGCAACCAGTGAAGAAATTGATGACAAAAATATAGATGTTTCAGTTCTAAACTCAAATTCAGATTGTGACAGCAATGACATCGAATCAGAATTCAAAAAGGAAGACATCTACAAGGTCTATGAATTAATGTATGCCAAATGGGTGAAAACGTGTAAGCAAATCAAGAAACTAAATAAGGAGAATTCAACCATGAAGAATGTCATTCAAGATCTAGAGATAAAGTTGTTATCAACAAAAGATGAACTTGATAAAACAAAGATAAAGATGGTCAATAAGGAAAAAGGAATAAGAATGTTGAATGGTGGTACCAAGAAGCTAGATTAATTGTTGGAAATTGGTAAAAACAAAAGGGACTTTCAAGGTGTTAGTTATAAAGGTGAACGTTCTAAGTTGAATAATGAGCAAAATGGTGAAGTTAGATTTTTCAAAGAAGCAAGATCCAGAAAGCAAGGAGAAATACCAAAAAAAAGCAGAAAGTTCATGCCTTCATGTCACTTTTGTGGTGTAAAGGGTCGCATAAAGCCAAATTGCTACAAGTTGTTACAAATGTTGTTTCAAAGGGCTCAAAATAGAAAATCCCGATAATCTTTGAAAAATTTTTAGCAGTAGCCAACGTTACCAAAGCAAACTTGGGTTAGAAAAAATCAGACTCACACATCATAATAGACACCTAAGGGAATTAGTACTAGAAACTGTCCAGATATGCAGTTAGTTGATGCTGGAAAAGAAACTTTTAAGATAGAGGACCAGTTGGTTGCTTCGAAGGAAGAAACCAACCAGACAGTTGATGACAGAGATGATGTGACTAGGAATAAGGCCAGGTTTGAATTTCTTTAAGAGGCACAGGGACTGTGTGCTTTACATTTTTGAAGTATTGATTTTTTTTGTTTAAAAGAAGAAAACAAAAAGGGGGTTCGAAAGGGTTATCGTCTAGGCTTTCTGAGTTTTTATTTATAGGTTTTCCAAGGTTTAGGTGATTGATGTGTGTTTGGCTTTTCCTTACTTGTTGAATAGTAAATTTGATGTGAAAAATAAGGCTCTGCTTGATGAGTTGAGAGTTCTGCTTTTGAATTTTATGTCGAGAAAATGTTAATTCTTGGTTGAAGATTCGTAGGAAGATTAAGATTTTCTATGAGTTGGGTTTTTTAAGTTTTATCTTCGTTTCTCTCTATATCGTGGGCTATATGAGTTTGGATGGTTCATTGGCTTCTCGACAACAATGTACATGCATTTGTCTATATGTCTTTATATTTATTATTCAGGCAAACAGTAATGCTGATGACTTAGTTTCTTTTTTTAATTCTGAGCCTGAATTTGTGAATGAATTAGTTTCCTTACTGAGCTATGAAGATGATGTTCCTGAGAAAATTATAATTTTTTTTCTTGTTGTCATTGGTTGCTCTTGCTTAAGATTGGTCCCAACAACTTACTATATTGGCTGCTATCACATCTAGATGTTCAACAATATGAGAAGCAGAGTTTATTACTACTCCTCTAACCTTGCTAAAAAATACAGATTCTCAGTACTTGCATTTAGTTAGAACTACTGTGCAAATCTTGGAGGCATTCATGGATTACAATAATCTTAGTGTTGCATTGTTCAGAGAGTTAGGTGGTTTAGATTATAAAAATGCACCCTTTTTACTACTTGGTGATGTTATGCCTCATTTACAAGCTAAGGCTAGACCACCACTTAGTTTCAGTATGACGAAACAGAGTGAATTGATAGATACATTTGCTAACTTGGTTATAATGCATTAGGTTGATATGATGAAAACTGAACTTAAAGAATATGGTGGGGCTGACCATGATGATAAGGAAATTGAACATATTGGACAAGAGGTGAAGCATGTTGAGACTGATGAAGTAGAGGATGAGGAGGACCACCATGATGTTGTGCAAGAGAAGCTTAAGCATAAGGAGTTAATGGATTTATATGGTCGATATCACATCTTCTTCATTGAAATTTGGACAATGCAATATTTTTCATATTTTGATTCCTTCATTGATACTACAGTTGAAATCATGGCCTAGGTGAAGACTGTATTTATTGATTATCTACTCGCTCATCCCATCAACGAAGGGATACTCTCGCTTTAACTGGGTTTGTTATTGATCATCCTATAAATTTAACTGAGTATAACCAATTTAATTTGGATGTTTTGTTGACAGAGAGAAATTTGTTATATGTTTATTGCCACAACAATTTGATGTTGATTTGGTGCGAGAATTTTATTTTAATTTGGAAAGGAGAGTGTCGGATGATATAACTTAATGCTTTTCATATTGTTTATGTGAGGTGAAAATTGATTAATTTTGATTATAATTCGTTGAATGAATTTTTGTAGTTTATGAATTTAATCAATCATATGTGGATGGCTTTGATGCTAGTAATAATATGTTGGCTAGTGTTTTGACTGGTGGTAAATTGTCATTTTGGCCTTTTACTGCTGCACTACGTGTTTATGATTCTTTCGCTGCAACTACTCCTGATTCTTATGCCCCCTTATTCGTTGAGATTGATTGCATTGAAGGTGTTTTTCAGGGGGAGATTTCATGATATCTATGTGATTCTTAGCTGTTTTTGGCATTTTTTATTCCAAGGGGGAGAATGGATGATGTAGTGGTCATGGATGTTTTTGTTAACTTTGGATTATTTTTTCGGATATTTGCCATTTGCTTATGTGAACTTGATGAACTTGTTGTTATGTGAACTTGAATGTTATTTAGAACTCGATGTTCGATTAAGGGGGAGCTCCTATATGTTATGTGGACTTGATGATATGTGTCCAATTATCTTCTTAAGGGGGACTTTCGATATGTGACAAATAATGCCAAAAGGAGGAGATTGATAAGATATGTATTATGAAAATTTGGGCATTAATTGTAATTGAACATCTTTGGTTATTTGTAGAATTTCACTACAACGAGTATTATTCCCTATGTGAGATCTTTTGAAGATGATATTTATTTGGAATAAAATCCTAGTCATGATTGTGAGGACGAGGGATAGTGTTAAGGGAGGTGAGACAACTCTATAATGCCTTGAGTAAAACTATTGTTGTTTCTTGATGAAAGTGATTAAGCTGAGTGAAGGTCCGTAGATGTAGGCAAAATGTGTCAAACTACATTACCAAATCTCAGGTGTTGATTTGTTTATTTCGTGTTTAATTTTTTTGTTTTCGTTTGTGCTAGAAAATTTACAGTTGCTAATACAGTTGCTTTATATCAAGCAATCACATATACAATTCAAAGTAACTATGGCTGAACTAGAATTTTTTTTTGGAACTATATCCTTCATAATTTTCATAATGCAATTGCAATCTAGAACAGAAACAAGCAACATAAAGCACACAAAAAATCAGAAATTGCAGCCAAGTTATTCAGGGTCACGGGTTGGGTTAGTCAGGTTAGGTCGAGTCGAGTTGATAACTCGACCCATGTACGTGGATATTGTGGATATTGGTCAGTTTTCAAGAGACTATGTACGTGGCTTCTTTTAGTTTGTGATCAGTTTGAAAACTATTTGGAAACATCATTTTTTTCCTCCACATGTGTGTCCGTGACTTCTTTTAGTTTGTCTGTGTTCTATCTTCAATCAGTTTGAAAATTTCTTCGAATTATCATTTTTTTTCCTCCGTATGTGTGTCAGTCCATGACTTCTTTTTCTTAATCTCTTTGTAGTAAATTTCCATGATAAGAAGTCGAATTTTGAATTTTGATTTTGATTTTGATTGAGACATCCCATTGACTGGATGCGTTCATAATAATTGATGGATTGAAGATTAAGAAGTTATTAGCTAATTTTTAAAATTAATTTGACTTTTTTATATTTAAAAACGATATTTTATTCTACTATTTAAATTAAACTCGTGTCGAACAACTTAATATTAGTAGCAATTTTATTCTACTATTTAAATTAAACAAGTGTCGAAAAACTTAAGTTTAATAGAATCTAAAGTTGGATTCAAACAAAAAAATTTATTTCATGATTCGTTATTATTTTTAAGAAGAGATCCAACTATCATTTAACTTTCATGCATATTTATAAAATCAGGATTGGAACAAAAGTAAAAGGTTAAAAGTTATTTTTACTAAAGAAGAAGAGTTTTTATATGAAATTAAATTTAAAATTCAAGATTCAACGAGTCCAAGAATATCGGGAGTAATAAAAAATAATTATTGATAATATTTTTAAAAGTACCTTTATAGATTCCTTTGTACGTGGGTCTTTTTGGATTATCGTACGGAATCCGTTTGTTTGCAGATTCATTCAACAGCCGCCTTGACAAATTCCAATTTCCATGATCACGCCGGAGGCCCTCAAGATTAATAACCCCTCGAATCCAATCCTTAACAGTAACAATCTGTGCCTTTACGTACCTTTATAAAAAACCGTCTTATCATACCAAATCGAATCGATTTATCTTTTTTTTTTTCTCGAAAATGTAATAATACTGCTTGTTAATAGAATTGCGCCAACAAAAAATAAAATAATTGTTGTTTTTGCCTTCTATTTTGATCATCTTCATCTTTCACTTTGGGTCACAGAGAAATTGGAATCTGTTTAGTGTGAATCTTTCAACGGTTGGTACAGGCAATTAAGATAAGTTGAAGTACTTGAGGATGACAGTGAGTCAGATTAGACCGGATCTGATCACATTTGAGATGTGAACGATATTGTTTTTTAAAAAAGGTTTTTAGATATTTTTTACTCCAAATCAAGATTTATCTATTAATTTTAGGTCGCACTAGATCAAAATACCAACTTTAGAGTTTCGTCTACAAAAGTCACAAAACCGATGTCTACTTTGAATCTTCTTTTTGTCTCTCTGATGGTAGGGTTTGGTTTTTTTTTGGTTAAATCAGAAAATTTTATACAGATCTAAATGAATGTACAACGTTAGAGACTACTCAATCAGTGGTCTCTTAAGGCACTAGTATCAAACTATCCTATCCATATGCACTTGTTGAATAAAGGGGCTTGGTTTCACAAGGGGACGTACTAAAATAAAAACATGGAGGCTCCAAAACCCCCT
>JAOSBM010000001.1:25940505-25951518 GCA_027568955.1 Erythroxylum tenue
TGGAATAAAACTATCCATCATGACGATAGTTATAATGTTCATCAATTAGTTAGGCATTTAGAACCTTGAATTAAGTCATAAATCAATACAATTCACCTCAATAATCTTTCAAACATCCACTTAATTTACAAATTTCAACATAATATATAAAGTAGATACATATAAGAAAGATTCTTAAACTTTCAAACATTTAATAACCCAAATTAACAGCAAATAAACACTACAATTTAAATTAAAAAAGGAGCATATAGAGGCTTCTTTGAAAAATTACCTAACATTTTGACACGAAAGTAAACACCTTCATGAATGCCCCTAGTTACTTAGTTAGGACGTTGTTTCAAGTGACTAATAGTACCACTTTTTTACTTCTACCATTTTACTTGGTTTGAAGATAATAGTGAATTTGTTTTATACTCATTTATTTATTTATTTTTATTTTTATTTATCTAATATATATATACTCACACACAATAGGTTGCTAAAATTTGTAAAAAAGATCCACTTTAATCAATGATATGCCTAAATGAAATAAAAGATATCTCAGTGTAAATTAAGTACTTATTTACATGATTGTTGGAGAAAATTAAAACCAAATTTATTATCAATGCTTATAACTAATGGCCTAAACTCAATGAGTCATAAGAAAAACAAAATTTATGATGTATCATCTTGATTAATCTTCTTTTTTATTGATAAAAATGTCCTCAAAATTGTTCCATTTTAACGTTAACTGTGAAAAAGTTAATAAGCATAAAAGATATGACTTATAAATTAATTGATTCTCTCCTAATGCTTGAGTTGTACATTATCATCAATGGAAATATAAAAAATAAACATTAAGGAAAATAGATAAAAAGGGAGGAAACGAAAAAGATTAAAAAATTCTCTTGCTCCTAACTATTGTTCATTATCTAAGGCAAAAACAATCATCATCTAGATAGAAAATAGTTTCTAGCTTACAAATAAGCACCACTAAAGAAAAAAATAATGAGATGTGTGAGGAACTTAACATTAAATTAAACTAAATAAAGTAAGTGTATGAAGATTAGGGGTAAAAAAAGTAAATAAAAGCTTAATAAGATGCATACTAGCCCTCAGCATTAGTTTCCTCCTTTGATGACGTCAAAACTTATATAAGTGGCTTAGTATATCCCATAAGTTGGATATGGGGAGCTCACTTTCACGGGAGATCTTCAATATAGGCCTAGTAAGGGAACATACTCGTGGGCTTTGACACCACATTTCAACCCAAAACCTTAAGGCATTAGGTTTATGGGTCCTTTCCACTTATATGTCCTTCACTAGTTCTATCTCTTTCCAATGTAGGATTCCTACTCATACTTGACATCCTAACACCATATGTTAGAACTAAGTAGATAATTGTTGCTTTATTCTTCTTAATTGCTTATGTAGCCTATTAACTACAATTCTTGTTATGCACATGGGTATCTATATAGTGAATTGTTAGACTAATCCTTTTAAGAAGCATATGTGCGACATTAAGTAGATGATAAGCTAAACAAGGAATAAATAACATTTCATAAATATATTTTGTACTATGTTTAGTTTGAAAAAAATAAATACAATTCCTTGTACTTCAATAAATCATCATTTTCCAATTTAACCTTTATTTATTTATACTTCACGTATGGTAAGTAGAAGCTCATCATTGGACATGTAGCTAATATAGGCACTGCCTATAAACGATGCAACTCTTTTGGTCGATTATAATACAATTAAAAACATAAATATACTTTTTCCCTCCCTTTTTGGTTCATTCATAAAGTTTTCCTACTATCAGGTTAGTTATGTTTTTTTTTACTACTATTGTGCTCATTGATATGTTTACTATTAACCTTGATTCTTCTTGACTATATAACCTTTTATATGCTCCATTTTTTATGTGATTGTCTATTTTTGTATTGGATTGGTTGTTTTTTCTATAAAAAAATTCTTTTCCTTGATGGTTAGTTAATAGAAAAATGTACAAATTAGCCTAAGTGATGTCACAAATCAACAATATGGACCAACCAGATGTTGATATAATCATAAAAATAATTTCTTTAGGCATTCGTTAAAGGTGTGATTTTCACATTAACTTTTTACAAAAGGTTTAAACAAGCCTTCACTATTACCTCTATTACTACTTTTACCCCCTATTCAAAATGTAATAAGTACTATTTTAGTAATGTTGGAGTATAAAATGATAGCACAGATAGTGATAGAGGTTTACTTAAACCTTTTGTATCACACCTTTGAATTAGTTATTTAACAAATTTTTTAAAGAATAAAAGCAATATTATTTAATAAATATTGCACAGTGAAAATTGTCCCCTTTTTTTATGGTTTCCTAAGCATTAATACCTTTCTTTGTCTACTTCTATTGATTCCATAATTTTGTTGTCTTTAATAAGTCATAGACCTCTAAATTTAACTTGGAAGACCCCTTCTTGATACTTGACCTATACTCTTAATCTTGTAATTTACAGTCAGCTCAACTGCAAAGAGATATTTAAGAGCATATGATTCCTCTATAACTAAGATCTTTACTTTAATTCTTTCAAATCTTAAAGGAAGGTTGATCAACATTTTCTCTATGAGTTTCATGTTTTGAAAAACTCATCGCCACAAGTTTACTTTATTTACAGCCTTAATAAATTTGTAAAATAATCTTTAATAGATTCCCCTTTATTTTAAGCATATTAAACTACCGTTTTTCGCGTGAGGAGTTTCACTACTTATAACTTTTCACTTCCTTCAAACTCTTCTTTTAGTTTTTTATCATGCTTTCTTTCTTTTCTTTTATGCCATTGTTCTTATAAAAATAGCCTTTAAAACTATAGAGTGAATGTAAGCAAGTGCTTTTAGGCCCCTTATAATAAACTCCTTATATTTTTTTTCTCTCATTCATTGTGACATTTCCTCTTAAGGATGAAATATGTTATGCTCCTTGCTCCACAACATCCCATAAGTTGAGAGCTTTCAAGTATGCCATCATTTTAATAGTATAGACTTGATAATTCACATTTGAAAAAAACTAGTTCACTTATTCCAATGAGCTTTAGAGCCATTTTAGTCCCTCATAACATTTATTACTCTCTTCTACTCACAAACAACATTTAGAAAGAAACCTTTCATCTAACTTGTAAATCCCTTAAGAAAAAAGCTCTTATATCAATTGTTAGTTTTAAGTTGTGTTAATGAAAATGTGCAGATGAAAACTTTTAAATAAACTTTCTTCCAGACATATTCATTTTTTAGAATAAATCTCGTATACAAATGTATGATTAGAGAAAATTTTAGATAGTCAAGCTTACTCAAACTAATCCTTACACCTTTTAAAAAACATATTCCTTAAAATCAAGATTCACCATACCACTCATACTAACTTTCATTAATTTAAGCTTACATAACTAAAGAGTTTCTATAATTTTCAATAGACTAACATTGGTAAGCCACTTTGTTCAATTGGCACTCATATCCCTTTATTTCTAATTTTCACAATGGTATCACTTCAATATAATTATAATATTAAAGGATATAACAAATTTAACTAAAATTTGGTAAAATATAACTTACATAGATTTTATATTACTAACAATTTTTAGAATAGAAAATTCTAAGCTATCGTAAAATATTTGTTTACTAATTAGACCTAATGTTATTTATGATATCATCAAATGAATAATGATAATTATTTTTAAGTTATATAAAAATAAATAAAAATATTCCACAAAATGAAAATATTTTTTGAAAATTCACTAAAATATTGTAATCCTTATGTTTTGTTCGAAACTTGAGACTATACAATTACTGTTCTAATGTAATTATTACACTCTTTAATTTTTTTAGTGTTTTCAAAACACCAACAATTTCACTTTATATTTCTTATAGGCAATTTTAAAATTTATATTATTTATCATAATTTTGAATTTATCTTTTATTGTTTTAATTTTTTAAATGTTTTGAGTGCTAAATCTTTCAAAGAAAATTTAAATAACTCAATTGCCAAATATTTTTTATATAATTTAGTTTAGTTGAAACGCTTTATTAGGCTTTGAACACTAGATCCTTTGGTTCTACTTCTATTTTGTTGTTGTGATTTTTAATTTTAGAGACGGACTAAATTGGTAAGGGTTGTTTGGACAGATCAACGAGTTCTCACAAGCAATCGTGGACTATCCATTGCATTCTTACGGCCTAATTGAGGTGCCAAAGGTTTTGGCCGACATTGTGGAATCAGCGGTGGGAGCCACTTACATTGATGATAATTGTTCAAAAGATACCGTGTGGAAGGTATTGTATAAATTGTACATCTTTATTCCATCCCCATATCACTCATCCCATTGCCCATTCTTTGTTCTTTTCTAGTAATGAGCTAAGCCTTGAATTCGTTTCAAAAATTGAAAAATGTAAACTTTGGATCTTGAAAAAAGGTCGTGAATAATCGACGTAGATGCATATACAAATGTTTAGTATGTCTACAGAGTTGAATATTAATTGTCATTTAATTCCAATGGTCTTCAAGAATCTGTTGGAGCCAGTGATCACGTTGGAGACGCTGAAAAAGAATCCAGTCACTGAGCTCTATGAAGTATGCAGTAAGAGAAACATGGAAGTGACGTTCGTGGACAAGTGGGTGGAATGCAAGTCTATCAATGTCTTCGTGGACGGAAAACTTGCGGGCAAGGAACATCCGCCTCCAAGAAAGAAATTGCACAAAACAGAGCTGCAAAATACGCATTGTAAAATGTAATAATAATTATCATACCTCCATATTTAGGAGGTTCCAATAAAAAATGAAATCCTTAAAGACTGTCATACCTTTATAATTAGGAGGTTTTAATAAGAAATGAAATCCTTAAAGACTTTTTTGCTTTTGTACTTGGGACGATTGGCCATTCTTTCTACATCTGTCGAATACTGTTTCAAATGTTTTTGCTTCACTCTACACTTATAAAGTCTCCATGCATCTTCACCAATTTTCAAACTCGATTATTTACCTTTTAATGACATAATATATCTCTTATGCAATGTAATAAATACTTATTTAAATTTCATAAATCAAAATTTACAGGAGCATTATGATAATGATTTCTTACATTAATGTATTCCCAAGTAGGTTCTTTTGGAATCTTTTGCCAATTGATTGGGGTTTGGTTGTGAGTAAGTTTTAATTGTTAACCCTTAATTATCCGCAAGGGCACAAAATCTGCAACACACCCAAGAATCAACCAATGGAAATTACCAATTGAGAGAAAGGAAATTTTAATGCTATCCTAACTGATTACGAGTTATTAGATTGTTGGTTCTTGACTATCCTAGGATTGATTACTCTCTCTCGAGTTATAACCATTAATTCTAAATAATATATTGTACTCATATTATGGATATTGCAATCTTTCAATTCACAACCTATCCAAAACCCTAATTAGTTCTGAAGTTCCCTAGTAAAATATCGAAAACCCGTACAAGATCTCCCTCTGCGCAAATTATCGATCTGGTTTCTATTAAATCACCTAACTCTTGTTAGTTCAATTTAATGTTTGCTTGTCCTAAAGCAAACAAAACAACAAACAACACAAAATTACAAACCACACAATGCAATAATGAGACAATGACTTCAACTTCATGAAACAAGTTTAATTTTAAACACAAACATTCAAGTTGTTCCAAATCATTAACATGCAAAAATCTGCGTCTAGGAGCTTTGGACTAAATAAACATATTAATCAAGACTAAAATGTCAAGTTATTCACCATTTTCAATTATGCACACACATTAATAATTATTTGGTCATTCAAACCCTATAACTACTCTTAAGTTACATTTTCATGAAAAGTTAAGCTACTTAAAATTTTATTAGAAACCATTTTTTTAATTACTTTTTGTAGACAGACCTAGTCTTTTTACACAAAGGCAAACATTGGTGATATATGTCGATCCGATTACTCGTTTATGTCAGATTTTTATTAAGTTGCTTGGTTAAAAATATAGGTTATTTCATACAAAGAATTCCTAAAAAGTGTGGTATTAGATATCTTTTCAATTTCTACTTAGGGAGTTTATAAGTTTAGTATTCTTGTCAAGGTTGTGTAATGTTCTTTCTCACTTTCGTTGTTCTTGTTTAATTCCTTAAGCATTTACTCAAAGATCAAACTATGAAACTGAAGTCAGATCAAACATTAGTTCAGGCCTAGACCTTTATATAAATTTTTAGATCAGGCTTAAACGAAGAGAAGACTGAGCTTGATCTGACTCAGGCCTTTATATAAATTTTAGATTAGGCTTAAACGAATAGAAGACTGAGCTTGGTCTGGCTTAATTCCATCCCTAATAAAGGTAATACTTAATTTAGATGGATGATAAGATATCATTTATATTGATTCAATCCCATAGTAAAATTGGACTACAATTCTACCTCTATAAAGGAGATACTATAAGATACGAAAACACACACTGAATCATATAAAAAATCTTTTTTGATATTTATATTCTTTACTTTTACTAACTTGAGCCTCAAAGTTTTTCTATTACAAAAAGTTTTAGAACTCGACCTATTATATTGATTTAAAGATATCCCAATATACCCAAATTAATTGAAATCTACACTAGTACTACTTATATGCTGTCAACATTATTGCATTGGCATTTCATAACTTTTATATTCTTAATTTTTTTCTAAATATAGATTCTTTTGTAGATAAAGTTAACATTAAGGACAAATTTTCAAGCTGTAAAATTGTAACAAACTTATTTAAAAATTTTATGAAATTTGTATAAGTGAATTAGTACTTTTAACCTAATATTAAGCTTATAGTACTAAATTATCTTTTTAAGACATCACAAGTACTATTTATTTTTCTTACTTCTCACGGGCACTTATGTCATAATATGACCAAAACTTTTTGTGTCAGGTTGATCAAGGTTTAAAAATCAGATTGTTGCATATGATACTTAACATAGATAAGAATGCTATATGTATTATTTCATTGTTGTCTTTATATCTTCTCATAAATAGAATTTACATGCTAGTCCTAAACGAAATAAGTTGATTAGTTAATATCTTCCATTTAATGTGTTTTTCTTCGGTCAAAGTAATTACAAGAACGCATTTCTTGCACGTCAAGATCGCACGTCTCCAATGGTAACAGTTATGCTGAGCACATATGGCATAATGTTGACTTTTTATTCATAATTAATTCTCAATATTTTAAATGCTGAACTAAGAAGGGGGAGTAACCATGCCATTCCTAATGTTTTATAGGCTGCGCGAATTAAAAAAAGTTCTAGTAAATCAATAATATGTAAATATGTAAATTTTAAAAGTCTATTTTTAATTATTAAAATTTAATAAATATATACATAAGTAACTCAATTTATAAGTTCACATACTTAAGACAATATTAAATGATCATAACATCAGTTAATAATATCTTACAAATGTTACTAACAATAAAATCACTAAAAATAGAATAAGTAACAACAAAATAGCAATAGCAATAACCGAACAACAATATTAGATTACAAAACACTAAGGCCCTGTTTATTTTTGTTTTTTTTTTCATTTCTTGTTGTGGTTTGTATAAAAAAGAAACTTCATCTTAAAACACGTTTGGTTCTTTACTGTTGTATTGTGCTATTTTCAAAAATAAGAAAACGACAACGGTTTTATGAAAACAGAAAAATTGTATTTCTGTAATATTTGACAACAGAAAATAACGCTTCCCTAACACACAAAAACTCGTAGTTTTTTCACCAAAACTAGTTTTCTCTCTACGCCACCGACTTCAGCATCTTCAGAGTCTTGTCGGCGGTCCAGGTTTGAGTTTATTTCTACTTCTTTTTATTGTACTATATCATTATTCTGTTTCACGTATTTGTTTTCTGGGTGTGCTTTCGTATCTCTTGGTGTTTGTTTTATTTGTTTCTATGATTTCTCTGGTCTTATCACTGCTAGAATGATAAGTTGTCTTGATTAAGATGCAAAGGTAGTTATCAGTCTTCATTCTACTACGTAAGTTATATAGCTACTCTTCAATTTACAAAACTTGATTATAACTCAAAACTCTAAGAGTTACTGCCTAAAGATGACAACGAAGACGACGAGCAGATTCAGCTGAAAAACCTAAAGTTATCATTGTCAAAGTTGAGAGCATAACTGAAGGGATCATAGTGGAAACTAAAACTGGACCTGACCTACTATTCTTCTTCTTCTTCTTCACTTGTCTCTTAATTTCATCTCTAACCCTCCAAAACAAGCTCCTTAACTTTCTCTTCCCACACAGGACAACCACGTTTGGATTAAAGCCAAACCCAATAACACCCATCTCATGTTAAACCTAGTTAGATGTCTTTCTCACAAGAAAAATTAGAACTACTTGCATTAAATGCATTTCTATATAATAGATACTGTTGTAAGCATGAAAGGCACGTATATGTTGCACACAATAGTCTCGTTGCTCACTCTCTCCTCCGCTTAGATTCTAATCTTCAAAGTTTAACAAGAAGATACAACATGGGTCGTGGAGTCAGCAGTAGTGGTGGTCATAGTTCATTGGGCTATTTATTTGTAAGTGGTGAAGCTCCAGCTCCTGCTGCAAACAAAGCCCCTGCTACTCCAAGCGAGAACCAGACTGTAAACAGTGCACCACCTTCGAAACCGACCATTTCTCCTCCGCCAGTTGATATTGCTAAATAAATCCTTGCTGGTATCAACAGTACTTCTTTAAACAATTATCTCCCAGCAGACAGATAGAATACTGGAAACTTTATCACGGATCAACCTTCGACCAAGGTTGACTCTGCCCCTGGTGGTGGATCAATCTCATCGAACCCATGAAGGCTTTTGAGTGGGGTACTAATGTGAGCATTGAGAACCTACATTAGGGATTCACTCATGTTTTCGTATCTACATTTGAGAGTACAGAGGGCATTGCAGGGTATATAACTCATCCTGCTCATGTTGAATATGCCTCTTCATTATTGCCTGCGTTGAAAAAAGTCTTTGTCGTTGACTACAAGCCACTACTATTCGCCTTTAAAAACAAGATGTGTACTTCCATTCCTCTGCTTGTTGTTATCCTCTTGGAGAGAAGTTTGCTAGGTTTGGAATTTCGGATTAAGCATTAGTGTGTGGTTGTGATGAACTTCCCAGATGTTTGTTTCTTGTTTTTCCAAGAAGAGCTATTGCAAATAAGTTCAAATATGGCATTTTTTATTGAATGAAAAAAATTGGATTCATCTTTAAAATAAAAAAAGGTCATGTATTAAATGCAACTATTGAAACATTAAATGCATTTACGTGCCTTTCATTCAATTCTTCACGTGTATTCATACCTTAAATGCAACTGTTGAAACATTAAATGCATTTGCATGCCTTTCATGCAAGCCTTCATGTGTATTATTATTTTTACAGCTGTCACATGACTGTATTGTCTTGATGTAATACCTCTTGTTAATGTAGAGAACCGATGTTTTTTTAACGTGTGGAATACAATGCATTGTCACATGTTTATTTTAAACTATATTTAGCATTTAATACTTTGTAAATATTATTGTGATTGATGTCACTTATATGTTATTACATTTAGTTATGGAAGGCTTGAACAATATGAATGATGACAATGATTGTATGGAAGTAAATGAAAAAGATGGGGTATACTTGAGAAAAAATTGAAGGAAACATCATCCACCGCGAAGAGTAGAATACATCATCCACCACGGAGAGTAGATCTTAAGAGTCTAACATAATGATAGAATGTCTGAATTCTTTAGATGAATTGAGTGTTGACGGTGTGCAATATGAAAAAACTACGAAGGCTTTACATGATTCTCCACTTTATAGGGATATTTTTTTGAAGATAACACAAACAAGGAAGCTGGATTGGATTATGTCGCTTTAGTTATATTTTCATGTTATTGCGTATCGAATGTTTATTGATTTGATACTTTTATATTAAGCGCTATTCTATATTTTGAACATTTTTAGTTTGCGCTTTGTATGAATAGTTGACTTAATTTTAAGTTTATATTTTTTATGAATATTTTTCTGTATTTGATTAAATATACTTGATTGAAGATTTTTCTAATTATTTAATGTTGACAATGTAGATACATGGATTTGTTATCAGATTTCGAATCAGATTCTAATGATGAACTAAAGAAGGTAATCATTATTTCTGTAGCTCCAGGAGAGAACAAATATTTTCATTTATAAAAGCAACCATGTAGAACTTCTGCTCTACCAGGTCATGATTGGATATTAGAACTTTTGAATGGAAATCCTAGAAGGATTTATTCTTGAGCTTATGTGATGAGTTGAAGATTTTAGGAGGCTTAAAGGCAACAAATCATTTGACTGTGGAGGAACAAGTAGCAATTTTCTTGATGACTATGGGACATAGTAAGACAATTAGATTCAATGTAGAATGCCTTCAACATTCGACTTGGACAATTTCGAAGTACTTTCGAAAAGTCTTATATGCAGTTAATCGTCTTACAAAAAGAGTCATCACTCTATCTTTTACTGATACACCTCTTGAGATTCAACATAATTCAAAAATTTTTTCATATTTTTCAGGTACATTCTTATATTTAATTACTATTTCATTATGTCCTTATGATTAAATTTTATTTTAATATATTTTTTAATTTTTAGGATTGTATAGGAGCAATAGATGGTACACATATTGATGCACATCTTCCGACCGATGAACAAATACCATACAGGGGCAAAAGAATTAATCCAGCCCAAAATATTATGTGTTGTTGCTCATTTGACATGCGTTTTACATATCTAATGGCGGGATGGGAAGGTACTACAAATGACTCTCGAGTTCTTTTGGAAACAGTGACAAATCTAGCGAATCAATTTCCTATGTCTCCATAGGGTATTATATTATTTGAAATAAACATAGTAATTATGATTCATTTGTAATATCTTTTTGTTAATATTATGTTCTTTCTATGTTAGGTAAGTACTATTTGGTTGACTCGGGCTACACTAATATG
>JAOSBM010000001.1:25957547-25968602 GCA_027568955.1 Erythroxylum tenue
TGTTTATTCTATTTAGATTTTTGTACTGATTGACTATTGAATGCTTATATGAATGTGTTTGATTATGTTGGGTTCCGAACAGAAGGTCCGATGATGCGATGTTTGATTTGGGATACAGAAGTGCTATTTGAATGTCAATTGGATGAACTAAGTGTCTTGAAGTGATTGCTAAGTATTTTCTGAATGTGTAATTGCATGTAAGTGAAATGTGATTCTCAACTTAATGTTGAATGCCAGACTAAGGTTCGATGATCGATAATATGAGAATGTGATCGAAGGGGATTATGCAAATATGATTGATGCATTTCATTTCATGAATGCATGAAATATAATGATAGTTGTGACCAGAGTGGCCAACGATCAGAGCTTAAAGCTCAACGAGTGAAAATGAGCTTCGAGCTCAAAAATATTTCAGAGCCTCAGGCTCAACGTTTAATGAGCCCTATATGGGACATTTATTAATGAGCCCTTCATGGGACAGTTTAGGCACTCGATCACAACAAAATAACAAATGAAAAGTGGGTCTCATGTGCACTGCATATGCAAGAAATAAGTGATTAAATTGTATTGAATGTGAAGTGTGAAATGGGCAATGATATGGCAATGATATGAATTATGTGTTATGTGATTGGGTGAGCCATCGATGATGGTCACTCACTGAGTTTGCAAAACTCACCCAAAATTTACAATTATTTTTCAGGTTTTGAAGAGTACCCCGTTAGACAAACGGGAGTATGCCTACTGCATGCAAGTCAGATATAGAGGTCGGGATCAGTTCACGTCTGCATTAGTGTTATCCTATTCTTGTATAAATTTGTGTATTCCGCAATATCTGTAAAATAGTGCTTTGGACATATAGTGGGCCCCAATTGTCTTCTGTATTTGATTATTTTTGTACAAATTAGTATTCCGCAATTTTTGTATAAATAGGGGATTTTGTAATTTTTTCACCTTGTGTCACTGAAATTGTTTTATCTCTGAAATGGCCCCAAACGACTGTTGAGATTAAGATGATTGTATTACTGTGATTGAATCATTTATGAAATGGAAATGGCCAAATTGGTTATTGGTTCCTGCACATTTGATTGTTTTAAAAAAATCAGACTGAATTTGGTCTCATCGAGTGCTCTAACATGCCACCCTCGCGGGTTACGGACTCAGATATCACCCATGATGTCGGGTTCGGGTCCTACGGGAGTAGGGTGCTACATCCAACCTCTAGTAGTATCCACATAATAGGTTGAGAGAACACTATAACTCTTACAAAGAGGGTTAAGCAAGAAGTGCTAACTTTATTAGAACTTAAGCCTATTTATAATAAGTTTTAGACATTTTAGTAATTTAATTGAAATTAAATTCTAATTTCAAATAAACTTTAATTAAAATTGCAAATAATTCTAATTAAATATCAATTATGCCTAAATGAGATCCAATACCTCACATTGATCATTATTTATTAAATATTTCATATTTAATCATAAACTTTCTCAAAATTTACAATTAAGTCCAACTTGATTAAAATATCATTGTTCTCTTCAACTCGTTCTTATGTGAGATTTATTAGGTTCCCAAATATGTTAGCAATGATTATAAATTATAATTACAATTTATAATTAGAATTAGATAAATTATAACTCCTTTTAATTTATCGTTAATTCTCCAATTAAATAATTTATAATCATAAATCAAGATTGATATCTAGCAACACATCATGACCACTCAAATATTTAAGAATGTCAAAGTGATTTTTACTAACCTTTTCGTGCATAATTTTGTCTTATAATTCAATCATTTCATCGTACAGTGTTCCGATTAGACTTAGAGTATGAAATTAATGTCTATTCTATTTTGAGTCTAATCATATTAGTTCTCTTCCATTAGCTACCAATTTAATTAATGACATTTGTAATCTATTTACAAAACATCATTCCACCTTGGCCAAGGATATTCCGAATCAAAACTAATCAAGAACAACAAAGCATTCTCCCTAATTTTATGTATAGAGATTGCTATGTTTTGATGTATGGATATTTGACCATATTTTACCACCCATATTTGTATATATTTTTCTTTATATTTTATATTTTTATCGTATATTTGGTACTTAATTCACTCCAAGTATATATACAGAGTATAATTGCCTTCATGGACTTAAAGAAGAAGAATTCAGAAGAAAATACGACATAAAATAAAGAATCAAAAATCTAAAGGAATGCAGGGTTGTGCATATGCCTGTGCACTTTCTTGGGTCGTGCACTTTTCGCGATATCCGAAGAATTCTAGGTATGCACGGTTTGATGCACGACCGTGCATCTCCCCAAAACCCTAAATTTCATTATAAAGGAGATGTTTTGGGAGGGGAAGGGAAGGCAGTTAGCAAGGGCAGCAAGAGCAAACGTGGGGAGGTGATTTCAGACATAGAACTCATTCTTTAAGTGCGATTTTGGTTCAGAGACGTGGAAAATACGAAGAAATCATTGAAATACAAAATCAAACCTTTACATTGCAAGAAAATTTGATAGAAGACAATCAGGAAGATTTAAAATTATGAACCCATTGTTTTTTATTCGTATTTCTGCTTATGTATGTTTGATTTCATATTTGATCATGCGTAACTAAATATCCAGTTAGTATTTAGATTAGATGAACCTTATGTCAATGCTTTGATATGATTTGATTCTTTTATTAATGCAGTTAGTTGTTTGATATATTGTGATCTGATTACACATTTTATTTATATTCTAATAACTTGAGAATATTATATCATAATCTAATTTTATACGTAGAGATTGAGAAATCCTAGTGTGAATAGATTTATCGTAATTAGAAAGAATTGATTGCAATCCTAGAGATAAGATGACATAAAACTTCTGGATTAGGGTCAAACCTAATAGAGGAACTTATAAATTAGTAACGCAATCTTATAAAATTTAACCTAAATAATTCGGTTAGAGACCTTAGGATTAGTTGTTAGTGGACTCAAGGTCATCTATTAGCATATCATATGAGTCTTCATGGTCTAATACATCAACAAAACAATTGCATGATAAAAGATTAATCTGTTAAGGGTTTAAGGGGATTCGAACCTAGATACTAATTTTTTATAACGATAGTTTTTTCATTGAATTCCACTGTCTTTGCATTTATTATTGTTTTCTATTTCTTTAATTGTTTTAGTTTTTATTTTCTTTTTATTAAAAATCTAAAATCAATCCTTAGGTTAGAGGAGAAAGGTAATTACTTGTATTTATCCTCTTCGTGGGATCGACTTGTACCTGTCGGTACTAGCCATAACCACGTCGTGCACTTGTGGTTATTACAACATTGACCAACTTACAAAATAGGTTAATCAGACATATAAGTAATGTCCCAATGGATTTCTCATATCGGGTCAGGTCAGTGAACTTGTTCACTAACAAACACTCACACGTTTGTTTAAGTATCTCAATACTTTAGTCTATCAGATCGACTACTTTATAAAGAAAAATAAAATATGTACTAGTCTTTATATGTTCTATTAATGTCTAGTCTTAATAGAATGATAACTATCATAATGCAATAAGAATATCAAAATTATAATGTCATTTACGATGTATAATTATCCCGATAAACTTTATCATATACATATAAACATGTATAAGATAAAGAATGCCTTTAAATAAATATTACTAAACTACAACCAAATTGATTAGTTGTATAACAATCTTCCACTTGCACTAAGCCAATCGTTTAAGTATAATTTACCATATCACCATATTAGGATCATACTACTACTGGGATAGTGGCTAAATGAGATAATTTTATAAAATTCTCTATAGTGAGCTTGCTTAAATCTTACAACCTCCATCTTAATTATCATTATAATTAAGAAAGTTTTCCTAAATACATCCTTGGATCTTTGACGAGACCTTAGCTCTTTTTATATGCCTAATGGCTCTAATGTTTTATAGTGCATTACTGTCTTGAACAATGAAATGAACTATATCAAGTTCATTAAAGAACTTATTGATCTAACTAATCATTTCCATTGAATGAAAAATGTATTATGGCTTAATTAGCATCCATTTCTACCTTGGAACCTTTCCAATCTTAAATGATATTTTTCTTAAGTAAAATAGACCCTAATTAGGATTTACTTCTAATGTAATATCTTTATCATCTTGAACTCAAATGTCATCTCATATATATAATAATGGATATCATCAATACTTCACAAGTAAATATCCCAAATACTAAACAACTTTAATACATTATCTATGTACTCGGACTTGGAATAAGTGAAAAATTCAAATCTATCTTTATAGATCTAATTCCCATAATTAAGCTATTACCTTTTCATATCCAACAAGATCTGTTTTTAGACAATTATATTTTCAATAATTCAAAATTAGAATTGTTGTTCTCTATGAGCAATATGCCTCCACATACTCTGAAGAGGACATCTACCCTCCCACTAATCTTCTTGTAGACTTGACAAATTCACAATCATTTGAAAAACAAACTATTTGAATTCATCAAGAAAATGAATCTTTCAATGTCTCGTAGCTTTTCAACTATACATCAAATGTATTATAAAAAAAGTCACTAGTTTCGGTTGGATGTATTGTCATGAAATTTGAACCTTTCAAATTTCATCTTACCCCCATTACTTATCTTGAGAACCACTTTCCTATAAGTGTTTGTTCAAACAAACAGTTTGTTCAATAGGTCTGTAAGATTATATCTAACCTTTTGGATATTTCATTACCTTTTATTACCTAATTTAGTTCTAAACTTAATGGATAATGCATGGTTTAACTAAGCATTACATCCCTAAATCATTAACTTTAACTCTTTCAAAGACTTAGCGTTTCATATGTAATATGAAATCTTGCTAACTGATTTAAATGGATCTATTGAAGGTAAGTCATTCTACTAGGCATAACTATAGGAAATATACTATAGCATTATACAATATCTCATGTTGTATTTTACTCCTTTTACAAATCCATACTCTTATGAAATTTTATTTAAAGGTATTCACAATAGAATCTCATTCCCTATAGATAACCAAAAATTTAAAACTCACAAAATCGATCTCATCAAAATGCTTCAACATTCTCAATGTTTAATTTTTACTTAGATTTAAACAATTTGAACTTTTCAAAAATTTTAAATAATTATTTCATTTAATACATATGATTATATCACATAAATTCATTAGTCATCTAATGAAATATAAGTATTATTATTTTATGAATTGTTATTCCATCCAATACATCACATGTATAAGATTTAACAATTTATTGTCATCATCATCCTTTTATCAAAGGTTGATTTGGTTATTCTTCAACTTGACAAGTTTTATACAATTTATAATCAAAAGGATACACATATCCTTGTATGTAACTTTATGATTCTCGTTATGTTGATTTAACCAACAAGGAATAAAAGGATAGCCTCGGTTATCCAGCTTTGTATTATTGACAATTATGTTAAGCATAAGTCTTCTTTGGTCCAACACATACAAATTATTTGTATAAAATTGGATCAACTACTTTTACTTAACAATCTTTTCTTATCATGCTTTGAATATTACAATAACGTTGAATTAAATTCAGTATCAAATACTTAAAAGTATGAATTAGAAATACATATGATCTCTATCATATCGAGTAAAGGCAAGAAAAGATATGCAATCATTTTCTTCTAATGATAATTATTATCATTATATATAAAATGCCTTTAATTGAATCCACAATTAGACTTTTAGTAGGCTAAATTAAGCAAAACTATTTCATTAAGGTACTATGCGCTCTACTTTATGCAACCTCTTGGATCTCGCTATCATGGTGTTGACATACATCTTACATGTTGTCATCAAAGTTTATTGAGACATTAGTCAACTCAAAATGTCAATATATTTTTGTTATTTATATGATTTTGACATATTTCTAAAATTTTGTCATTAAATCCTCAACTGAGATTATAACAAAATAACATAATAGGCATACAATTTTCTATCTAACTTGGAGAACTCTTCTTAAACATATCCTACGTCTAAGAAATTTGGTTCACTAACTTAGTATTAACTATACTAAACAAAGTAAATTGCACTCATAACAGAATATAAATGTAAGAAAAGTAAGTAATTAATTATATACTATGACTATCAAATGCGATTAGAACTTTGATCATGTATTTGGTTACTCCCACTATTTTGTTCAAAATAATAGCCCTCACTATTATTCGGAAAGATTACTCTAATCTTTCCAGTGGGCTAGGATCCGATTAAAATATAATTGATCTTGAGTTTGCTTGACAAACCGACTGAACTTAAATTAGGTAGATAACAAATTTATTAATCACATCTTATGTTACTCCTAGATCCCTTATGTTATAACTCTTGACAAAAACATATCTTATATGTTATTCCTAACCCTACCTTTAAATTCATGTGATTATGAGTTTGTTTATCTACATCACACAAATTTATAAGCAGAACCCACTATCATAAGAATAAATTATATTCGGGTTAAAGTGACCTTAAGTTTGCTTAACAAACTTGATAATAAATAGAACTCTAGTTTATTCTTATAACAATGGAAGACAGTAATCGCGTTCTCAATTTGTACTCACTATTTTAACAAGATATTTAATTTCATTTGTCTCATCAAACACACAATTGTATGTAAAAGATCACACATATAAAAAAGACAATTTAACATGCATCTAATATATATATATATATATATATATATATATATAAAGCATACAACTTATGCACTCATAATCAAATTATATGCATAAAATCAAGCTTCGTTTAGTTTAAGTTATTGATTTTCATAATCTAAAATAGTATTTTTCAACTCCTTGGAAAAATTGAATAGATTAAACTCATTGATTTAAATGAATTAAATTCCTATTTTAAATAGAAATTTATTTTGATTTGAAAATAATTTTTAAATCCAATTGGAAACTATTTCTAATTATCTTGACTTTTTTAACAAAATTTAATTGAACAAATTTTTAGTAAATTATGCTTCTTACTTATTATAATTTAGAAAAAGTCCTTTTTTAAAATTATATAAGTAAGACATTCAAATCCAATTAGAAAACTATTTCTAATATCATTAGAACTTACTTCTCCTTAATTAGAAAACTATTTTCTAATATTAAAAAGAAACTACTTTCAAAATTTTGAAAAACGCTTTTAAATTTAGTTAGAAAGTCTTTTATTTTATTTATTTAGAAATTGATTTCTTAATTAACTAGAAAATCTTTCTTTAATAAGTTAGAAAACTATTTTTAAAATATTAAAGAAAGCACATTTTTCTTAATTAATAAAAGAAAACACTTTTCAAAATTTAATCAAGAAAAATATTTTTCTAAAAAATCAAGAAACTTTTTATTCATAAATAAAGAAACAATTTCTAAATAAATAGAATAATAATTATCTAAAAATAAAATAATAAAATTAATATTTCTCAATAAAATTGAAATAAATAAATTTAATTAAGAAACATCTTTCTTAATTATTTAGAAAACAATTTTCTTAATTTTAAAGAGTCTAATTAATTAATTTTATTCTAATTAATTCTAATTTTATATACTACTTTCTCAAATTAATTAAGAAATAATAAATTATTAATCTTAATCATATTAAAAAATAATTACCTTAATTTTGAAATTAATTTCTAGATTTTATGTTTAGAATGGGTTTTGAAATACTCTTTCCAAGCCAAGGAATCAATTACTTTAATCCGTCGGCCAAATACGCCTTATTCTAGGATTAAGATATTCTTATCATTGTACCCAAACACTGCTTATTCTAGCCTTAAGATACACTATCCTTGTCGTCAAACAATGAAACAATGCTTATTCCAGTACTAGAATAGTCTTAATCCAGATCTAGGATAAGTTTTTCTCATCACCAAACACTGTCTATTCTATTCGTAGAATAAGGCTAACCAAACATCCAAACAACCCTCATCTTCTAGTTAGAAACCCTAAAAACATAACGATGAAACCCTAGTAGCCAGGACTCATCCAACCGTTGGCCACTCTCCAACTGCCGCCTGCTATCGCCCGACGTTGTAAGAGACACCGCCACAAGTCACCGCTGCTACAATATGGAGCCATCGCCACTAGCATCCCGCCCAAACAAAGCCACAGTCGCTGTAGCCAGCCTTGTCCAAGGCTACTGCCGGTCAGTTAGCAGCTATTTCACACCAGCTACACAGCCTTCTCTTAGTTCTAGCAGCTATTCACTGCACGCCGCCATTGCAGTACACAAAATGCAAACATTTAGCCTTTGTTTGGATCCTTATTTGCACAAAGGAAAGGAAAGAAAATATTGAGGGGAAAAGAAGAAAAAAGAATATAAGAGAAATAGAATTTCCTTTCCCCTGTTTGTTTTCATAATTTACCAAAGGAGGGAATTGAAATTTATAGACCTTTATACCCTTGATTATAGAACTTGTTTATCTTTTGTTAAATAAGGATACAAGAGTAATTTACTTATCATGTCTTGCTTTATCTTGAATTTCCCCTCCTTTCCTACCAATTTGGTGGGAAATATATTTGGTCTAAATTTCTCTCCTATTTCTCTCCTTTCTCTCTCTTTCCCTTACTTATTTTTATTCAAACAATAGAAAGGAAGAGAAATACAATTTCTCTTCCTTTCTTTTCTCTTGCTTTCCTTCCATCCAAACAAAGGCTTAGTTATTTCATGTGAAACAGATTAGTTGCCCTATAGAGAGGCTAACAGGACACTATCGACTTCAAGAACTTTTCTTCGAAAAGCTTCCAACTACTGGTGGGAAACTACTGTCCACTTCAAAATCGGTATTTAGCATTGGTAGTACAAAAACATCTAAGTACTCAATTTGCATACCCTGAATTGATTCTTAGCTTAGCTTAATCGCAAATCGAATAAGGCCACGGTTGGTGGAGGCTTTACGAATAGACCCGCAAAGGCAAACGACTCTAATAACTAGATTTGTTGCCCCTGTCGCCGTTGCCTCCATCTCCTCTCTGTTTTGTACTTTTGGCCTTATTCTAAGATCATCCCTAGAGCTGCCAGTTACTTCATGCCAATGCATAGCTTAGCAGCTCCAATTCGCAAGGCGCCATACACTGCCTCACCGTCGTGTTCTGGGTTTAAATTCTGACGAATCTGAACTTTTCAGAATTTGGGTGGCTTAGGTTTTTTTTAAAATGTTTTTGGGTGTTTTATGAAACTAATTTCATATATTTGTTTAACTCTTAAACAAAATTTTCAATCATATTGCTAATTTAATTCTAAATTTGATGTCGGGCTTTAAAATATTCAAGCTCAACCTTTTAGAAAAAAGAGTGTTTAATCATGCAACAATTGTAATTTCAATTTTAAAATTAATTAATAACAATCAAACAATTTAATCAAATCATAAAATTAAAATCTGCTCTAAGTTAATTATTAGAAAATCGGGATAGGATTAAATTTTGATCGCAACAAAATAATTATGAATATTTTTATTTTTAAAAAATCAAGACCACTTTAATTTTATAAAATGATTAACATATAAATCATAATAAAGCATGAATATTAATTCGTACCTTATTTTAAAGCTTACTTATATTCTTGTCGTATCTTTCGAACTGTTTCTGAAATTGTTCCATCTCAACCACCGTAAGAGCATAAATGTCTAACCTCTAACAGTATCCATCAAACAGGTTGAGAGAACTATATAACTCTTATAGAGAGAGTTAAGTAAGAAGTGCTAGCTCCATTAGAGTTTAAGCCTATTTATAATAAAATTTGGACATTTTAATAATTTAATCAAAATTAAATTTTAATTTTAATTAAACTTTAATTATAATTACAAATAATTCTAATTAAATATCAATTATGCCTAAACAAGATCCAATATCTTATATTGATAATTATTTATTAACTATCACATATTTAATCATACACTTTCTCAAACTTTACAATTATGCCAACTTGATTAAAATATCTTTGCTATCTTCAACTTGTTCTTTATATGAGATCAATTAGGTTCCCAAATATGTAAGCAATGATTATAAATTATAATTATAATTCATAATTAGAATTAGAATTAGAATTAGAAAAATTACAACTTTTAATTTATCTTTAATTCTCTAATTTAATAATTTATAATCATAAATCAACATTGATGTTTAACAATACATCACGACCATCCAAATATTTAAGAATGTCAATGTGATTTTGACTAACATTTTCGTGCATAATTTTTCGTATGATTTAATTATTTAATTATACAATGTTCCAATTAGACACGTAGAGCACAAAACTAATGTCTACTCTATTTCGAGTCTAATCATATTAGTTCTCTTCTATTAGCTATTGATTCAATTAATGATATTTGTAAACTATTTAAAAAATATCATTCCACCTTAGTCAAGGATTTTCTGAATCAATACTAATCGAGAACATCAAAACATTATCCCTAATTACTTTAGGGTAATGAATCATATTTTGATCGCTCAACTACCTTCATATAATTCATGCTACTTTTAGTAACTACCGACTGAATGAACTATGATTAAAATTACTGACTGAATGACCTATGATTAATAAGTCATAAGTAGTATTAAAACAGAGTGATCCTTGCATAAGATAACTTTGGAAACCTCAACTCAAATGATCACTTATGCAATCATCACAAATGGAATTTTCATAAACATATAAGTAATGTTCCAAATGGATTTCTCATATCGGTTCAGTTCAGTGAACTTGTTCTCTAACAAGCACTCACAAGTTTGTTTAAGTATTGGTTCAGTCGGATTCTGTCGATGTTGGATACTGTTGCTCGGATCCATGATCTCCGTAGGTTCGACGTGAAGAATACCTGCAAAACAATAAAGACGCTCTGGGGGTTGGTTCCCGGAAGGCCCCTCCGATGCTCAAGTTAGTTTCTGGTCAAGGAAAGGGGCAGCTCAAAGCGGAGAAAAGCAGAGTATAAGTCTCGTACCTCTATTATGGCGAAACAATACCTTATATAAGGGACGGTTGCTAGGTTTAGGATTTTTACGTAGGTCTTTGTGCAT
>JAOSBM010000001.1:26019026-26032687 GCA_027568955.1 Erythroxylum tenue
TGTAATTAATTAAATTATAATTTATTTATTTATTAAAATATAAAAAAAAATTATTTCTCAATATTTTTAACAAACTAACCACTATCAATGGTAATGTTAATCATTTCTTCCTCTTAACCAACCATCATAATTATAATGATTATATCCATTCTCATTTCTCACTATATTCATTCTTATTCCTATTATCATTCTTATATGTGAACCAACCACCTCTTCAAATTTTTATTGAGGTTAAACATTCTAAGAAACCTTTTAAGTCAGTAACCGAAAGAGAGTCATAATTGTTGGACTTGGTGCATACAGATTTGGGTGATTTTAAGAATTGCACTAGTAAAGAAGGCATGAGATATTCTATTATTTTTGTAGATGATTGTTCTTAAGTTACCAAGGTTTACTTATTGAAAAATAAAAGTGATGCAAAACGAAGTGTTTATGAAATACTAAGCTGAGGTTGAAAACTAGTTGAAAAGGAAAATTAAGAGATTAAGGTCTAATCAAAGTGGTGAGGATAGTGCTGATTCTCTTGCTAATTATTATGGGATAGTTGGGATTATTCATGAACTTTCAACCCCTTATACACCTGAAAAAACGGAATAGCTGAGAGGAAAAACCAAACACTTAAAGATATGATGAATGCAATGTTGATTTGCTCAAGTTTTCCTGACTTTATGTGGGGGGAAGTCATTCTTTCAGCTTGTTATGTTCTAAATAGAGCCCCTCATAAGAAACTAGATCGAATCCCTTATGAAATTTGGAAAGGTTATCCACCTAACTTGAGTTTTTTGAAAGTGTGGGGTGTCTTGCTAAGGTTGCTCTACTTGAACATAATGGGAAGAAATTTGGGTCTAAGACCATTGATTCTATTTTTGTGGGATATACTTCTAATAGTGCTGCCTATAGATTTATGGTTAAGGAAGAGGGATGGACCAATTGTGGAGTTAAGAGATGTAGTGTTCGTTGAGGATATATTTCCTATAAAAGTTAGTGTACAAGCTTCTAGAGAATCTGTAACATCCCGTTACCCATGTTAAGGCTAGAATTGTGATTTATGAGAAAGTACTGAGAAATTAGAAAATGCACATCATGCTTTAGTTAAATATGACATGCACATTTTTGCACATGAATATGATTGTACATGCATTCATTGACATTTTTCGGATATAATTGATTTATAAATGCGATTAAAATGAGAATTGTGAGTTATTTGAGTTAAAAATTTATTTGGAGACCATTAGTATTATTTCAAAAATTTTAGTGAATTTGAGGTACATTTGGACTAGGACAAATGCCAAGTGGTAGGATAATTGATACATGAAAAATTGGGATGATTAAGCCTCAAATTGAGTGACATTTGGCATAGTTAAATTGGTGACAAATGGACTAGTAATTAAGTGACAAATGGATCAACCATTGTGTAACAAATGGGTTGGTAAGTTGATGACAAATGGCATAGTTGATTAATGGACAAGTGACCTAGTTAGTTGGAGACATTTGGCAGCACCTATGCTTGATAAGTGCTGAACATGCCATAATACATATGGCCATTCCATTTGTTGGGTCTCGCTTGATTCCGGAATCCAACTCTTGGAATCATGATACTGAGCGTATTATCCTATAGCGTTATTTCCATGAACCCTTATTAGGTATCATCCCACAAGGGTGGCGTGCCCACGACAGTCAAACATAAAAAAAACTTATTACTTCAACTCAACCATTTTTCAAGGAAGTCAAAATGAATATACACAACCGAAACTACTTCAATCTATCATTTCATTACTAAAGAAACAGAGTTTGAAAAAACTTTATTTACATATCAAAAACCACACCATTGGATTATTACAAAATACAAAATAGAAAATTTGAAGCAATTCCCTTAGGCTCTTGATCATTTGATTTCTTAGCTATCACCTGAAGATGGGATAGAAAGGGGATGAGCTTGAAAGCTCGTGGGTAACAGTTTATAACGGAAAATAAGCAAAAATCCTTTAAAAACATTCACTTGTCATAGAAAATTCTCTTTGAGTTCATAAAGCACTTGTTTCTAAAAATTCTCATCATGCAGTCAACATCTCAAACTACAAAGCATGAATGCATCAAACTTGTTCACACAACATAAACACATAAGCACATCAGAATGGTTTGGGTAGATCCAAAAATAGAACGTACTACACATTTCCACTTAACGGTCCTGTGTAATCGTGAACTTATGGGAGTCCATGAAGGAGCTCTATGCCACTAGCGGGCAGGCGGGAGAAACCTTTAACTTGGTCAACATGCACGTGACTTAACTTAGGGGACTACCACAAACCCACATAACACATATTTTATACCTTGTAAACTTGTTGCCCAAAATGACACATTTTCAAAGCTTGATTTTTTTCATAAACACGAGATATGTTAAAACCATGATTTCATAAACATATTATCTTTTTAAAAATCACTTTCAAAATCTTTTCATAAATCATCACACAACTCATATAACAACATATTGCACTTTCTCAAATCATTCAAAAGCAATAAATGCAGCACTTATGATGCAATTGGAAACATTAAACTTTTTTGGTTCAAAGAAAACATTAGTGGCTTATTTACTCTATTATAAACATGTACCCACCTTGATTTCCTTTCTTATAGACTTGCTCAAAATGCCTCTTCTCTTGTTCCTCTTGCCTCTTTTGATCCCTTCATATAAGGAAAAAAATCCTACTCAATAGGGTTTTCAATTAAAAATCCCTCAAAGCACAATCACTAAAATTGGTTCTAGAATACTTAAACCCAAGCATTTTCTAAACTCCATGAACTAAAATTCTTCAAAAAATCCAAAAGATTTAAAAATGATCTTACCTTCATTCTTCACCAAATGAAGGGATCTTTGGCTCAAAGGGAAACTCTTCTCTTTCTCTACCCTTTTCCCTTCTTGAACAGCTCCAAAATCTCTCTTGAAGACTAAGAAAAATTAAACCTTAGCTTGTTTTCCTCTTCTTTCTCTCCTTCTCTTCTTCTCTTCATATTTCCCTCTCTTCTTCATGACACTTCCCTCTTTTTCTTTTTCATTTTCGTTCTTCTCTCTTCTTAAAATGCAAGACAACACTTATTTTTTCAATTATGCCCTTAATGATTGAGATATGTCTAATTTGCTCTTCCATTTATGCCTTATGTCTTTTATACTTAAGTGTCTTGCCAAAAATACCCTTGAATATTCTGACATAACACTTTCTTCTAGAAAATGTTTCCCGCTGTCTTAAGTTTCTAAAGACATCAAAATTATTCAATTTGGTTCAAAAATCTGAGAGTATTATCACAAACACTTTCAGACTGTTACTAAACTGAAATAATACACTATACACAACTTCCATCCAGAATTTGAAAGTCTTAGGTACTGAATTACAATTCACTTCTTTCAGACAATTTATAGCTCTATGTCTCTAGTTTATTTTGAAATAAGAATTATCTCATTCAAAGCTCTACAGATCTAGAAATCATCAAAATACCGAAGTAAGTTTAATAAAACATCCAATTCATACTCTTCCAATCGATACCCTTACTTTGATTCAATCAATCCTTTTTTGAATCAATAACAATTGCTATCAAATTCTATGGAGGGATAGAATTTTTTTTTGAATCTATGGGTTCAAGAATCACTTCATTTGGAGGTCGGATAACAAAATTATGGCCGAAAGAATCAAACAAGGTTTGGCCCTCAATCATATTGAACCTGTCTTGGGACAATTAGCATAACTTTCACTATAGACATTGTATGGTAGTGTTATTTGGATGGTTTGAAAGAGAACTTTAAGATCTACAACTTTTATGAAGTCCCCGAAGACAAATTCTATCATCTGAGGGGTCAAAAATAGACCAGACAATATGATATCATCAGTAGATGATATGACAATAGAACTTCAAGATATCGGATTAAGGTATTTTTTAAATGGTTTAAAATAGAACTTCAAGATCGACAACTTTCAAGAAGGCCTCGAAGACAAATTCTATCATCTGAGGGGTCAAAAATGGACCAGATGATAGTGCACAGAAGGTCAAACATAAAAGAAGCCGAAGTCAAACATAGACGATATGACGTCATCACAGATGATACATTTTACAGTCGATATGATGTCATTACAGACGATATGACATCATCACAGATGATACATTTTTACAGACGATATGACGTCATCATAGACAATACTATCTATACTCCTAAACATCTTCACTTATAAAGACTATAACTTTCAACTCCAACGTCCATAATTATCATACTATATACCGTTGGAAAGATAAAAGCAAGACCTACAACTTTCTAGAAGATAACTTTATCTAAATCTATCTATATCAATCCATAATTTCCCCTAAAGTTAGAACATGAACTTTACATTCATCCACCAATGTACTACACCCAGTTCTCAACTTCACGGAAAATTTTGTGATTCTTAAAGATAGAATTTAAATTCTATGTATTCATAAGAAATGTAGTCATATATTTATAGTTTAATCCAAATTAAGAATCATCTCATTCGGATAACTAAAGAAAAAGTTGTGGCTAAAAGACTGAAGCATACTTAGTGAACATTTTCCAGATCAACCACCCGTTTTGTTTCACAATCTTTCCTTAACACAACTCATACCAAGATCACCTTTTCTACTTCATTTACTCCTCATTCTCAACTCCATTTCAAATCAATATCATCCATAAAGAAATTATAGTCTATGATTAATCATGAGCACTAATAACAAAACATACACATATATACATATCCTTCATCAACTTACTACACAAATTCAACTTCATTTTTGCTTTCTTTTACGTCTAACTTTCACCTTAATTCTTCCCATTCAAAATCTCTTATCCACCAAAAACACCAAAGCAAAACAAGAATCTATCCACATTTCTCATTCACTACTTTACTTTTGTCTATCATTTCTAATTCAAAAACTATCATTCATTTCTTCTAACTTCTAATAAACGTTCGGGGTCCAATACCATTGGACGACACCTAACACCTTAGGTGTAAGTTTCAGCAGGAGCAACTCCAACTATGGTCATTTCTCTTCTTCCTTCCTCTCACACACCATCGAAACACTCTTCCTTACACCTACCTATGTTTGTTTATGGTCATGTCTGATTGTTGCACCAATAATTCGTGCTTCACCCTCACAAAATTAAGTAGAGAACCAGAATATAGTTACCATGTTGTCCTAGCTGAAATCCTTCCAAGTTCCACCTTGAATGTGTGATGATTTTGCATGTTTGGAGTATTGATTTAGAGTGATTTTTGAGCTAGGATTAGAACTGAACAAGTAAGTAAAAGATTAGTGTTTATGATATGTTCAGTAGTATGAGAATTATGCCTGAATTGGAATGACATATATGAGATATTGGTGAAGATGTATGATGGAATGTTATGAACTGGAGAATTTTCATTGAATAAACTTCGGTACTTTGATTATATCTTGAACTGTAGATTTCTAAATACATTGATTATTGATTCAAAATAAATTAGAGACATATGTCTACAACTTTCCTGAAGAAGTCAAATGTTAATTCTATCTCTAAGCATTTCAAAATCTGGCTGGAAGTAGAGTTAGGAGTTCTGTTACAGTTTAAAAATAGTCTGAATTGTTTTGGATATAACTTTCAGTATATTGAATCAAATTGTATGATTCTGGTGTTATTAGAAACTGGAAACATAGGAGAACAATTGTCTAGAGAAAGTGTTATTGAAATACACCATTTTTCTTATCATAAAGATCATGCAAAGTTATCCCGAAAGGGGGTGCTAGGATGAAAATGCTGAGATGTGCTAGAATTTGATAACTGGAATGTTTTTACTAAACATGTTTCGGTATTTTGGCTATATTTTTATCTGTAGATTTCCACATGAAATGATTCTTGATTTAAATTAAACTAGAGACATTTGGCTACAAATGTTAAGAGAAATTGAATTTGAATTCTATCCTTAAGGGTCCTGAAATTTAGCTTGAAAGTATGTCTTGGCTTAGGCAGTAGCACTATCAGGGACAGAAATCAGGTCCTATTGTTATTGAATAAACTGTATTGATATAGGCCAAATCATACAAAGGTTTCTTCACAAAAGTTATATTTTATTCTTTTATCTTTCGATTGGTATAAATTTTGTAATTTTTGGATATTGGAATTGAGAGATATGAGGTGTACAACTTGAAAGCATGATCATATATTAGCCAAAATTTCAAATGTACATAGTCTGTGATATTTTGAGCATAACTCATAGAATAATGAATCAAATTGTACGATCTTGGTATCATTATAAACTTATGACATTGGAGAACAACTTTCCAGAAGGAAGTGTTGCCTAATTTTGTCATTTACCTTATTAGAATAATTATGTAAAGTTGACCCGAAAGCATATTATGAGAAAAAAATCTGCATTGACCATTTGGGTTATGAAATTAGCTTCACTTTGTTTTATTATGGTCCAAACCCTAAGTACAATGATAATTATGAGAGTTTTGATATATGAATGATATAATTGATAAGGACCACAATAAGATACCCGAGATTGTCATTGAACATGTATTGTGCATATTTTCTATACATAGATGTGCATAAAGGAATACTTATACATTTGTGCAAAAGTGTGATATTTGTAAATGTGTTTTGTATGACATAGAGGAGCATATTGGACGTCAGTCAGACATTGCCGAACTATCTAGGCAATAGCATATTGGAGCATACTTTGAGTCAACCTAGATTTCCTAGGACTGATTTGATTTGTTTGACTTCCAATTATTGAACTGTTTGTGATTTGTTTATAAATTTCGGACTTAAGGTCCGAGGAGTTTAATATTTGGGAATGTATTGGAAGTGTTCTGATTGCTGTGAAATTCTGAATGATAATTGTATTATGTGATTTGTTTATGAATTCCGGACTTAAAATACGAGGAGTTAATATTTGAGATTTATTGGAAGTGTTCTAATTGCTGTGAAATTATGAATGATAATTGTATTATGTGATTTGTTTATGAATTCCGGACTTAAAGTCCGAGGAGTTAATATTTAGGAATGTATTGGAAGTGTTCTTATTGATGTGAAATTCTGAATGAAATTTGTATTCTTAACAAAAGTTGAATGCTGGATTTAGGTCCAATGACTATAAAATTTTGACTGTGCATCATATGTGATTGTTGTATATGGAATATTCTATATTTGATGCATTTCATAAAATGCATGCTCAGATAAAGGCGTTATGATCGGAGTAGCCAGTATGAAAGCGCTTGCACGTAGAGCTTTGCTCTGTGATTTCTGTTTCCGCACGTAGAGCTATGCTCGGTGATTCTGTTTTGACTGAGCCTAATGGGTCAGTATCTGTATACGTATGTGAAAGACACTCGATCACAACAATAATAACGAATTTTGGAGTTTCATATGCATCTGTATTTATATATATATCTGTTCTGAATTTGTGATGATAACATGATGTTCCATGATAATGTGAGTATTTAGATTATTCATGATCTGAATGAATATATGTGAAATATGTGATTTTGTGTATTTGACCAGGGTGACATCATCAATGATGGTTCACTCATTGAGTTTGCAAAACTCATAAAAAATTACAACGTGGCTTTTCAGGTTCCGAGGAATTATTCAGTTATAACCACTAAGATCAGATATGAATTAAAGGATGGGATCAGTTTGCACACGTATATGTCTTCAATGATTTTGTGTTTGTGAATTATGTTCTGCAAGAATTGTACAAAGTGTATGTGTATGATTTGGTAATGAAATGACATTATGATTGTAAGTGTTATGTATTTGAAATGGGTCCAAGTAGCTGTTGAATACTAATGTTTGAAATATTTGTAACACTTGCGAATGGAAACGTTTTTAAATAAAGTGGGCCCAATTTGATTAGTGATTTCCGCATACGTGTACATTGTTTTAAAGAAACAAAAATTTTGTAATGAATTTTGACTGAATGACTATTCTAGCATGCCACCCTTATGGGGTACGTACTCGAATATCATTTTAGATATCGGGTACATTTCTTGCAAGAGTGGGGTGTTACATTTTTTGTATCAGAGCCCAGATTTAGTATCTTACATGGGCATTAATCGAAAAATGTGTCTAGTTACATGCATTTTAGTCATGTCACAGCAGGCAGTAGCAACTAATCCCCAGTCTGAGTTGCATTTCTATGAGCCACATGTATGAGCATTTGTTAAGAATTTGAGTTGATTGAAATAAAGAAAAGACTGATGATCTATCTGAATGTGAGAAAATGAAAGTTTGTGGATATTTAGAAATGGAAAATAGTAAACGGTTAGATATGACAAATAATGATTCAACGCATTTGTATTGGTAGATGTATTATGGAATGCGACATCAATATTGTCATTATCATCATCATCACCCAGTCCAAAATCCTGCAATGAAGCAGGGTCTGGAGAAGTCCGACAGTACGCAGCCTTACCCTACATAATAGAGAGGCTGTTTCCGGTAGATCCAAATGCAAATGAGACAATATAAGAATGATGCAAGTTACAAAAACAAATCATTAAAATAATAATAATAATAACAATAATAATAATAATCAAGGAGAATACCTAAAGGAAGCTAAATCTGCGAGAACCTAAATAGTATAATACTAATAATAATAATACTAATAATAAAAATACACTAATAGTATAATACTAATAAGAATAATAATAATGGAAAACTAAAACTAGGAAGAGACTCAGTACAAGGATAATAATAGTAAAATAATAACAATAATAATAATAATAAAAAGAATAAGCTCACTAAACTACTAAGAAGAAGAAAAATAATGAAGAACAGGTGAATAATCCAATAACTTGAATAATAAGAATAAAATACTAAAGAAAAAAGATAAACTTAAAGGTAAATATATAAACTCAATAAAAGGCTAGAAATAGAGGAATAATAATAACGATAGTAATAAAAAAAAGTAAAAGTGAAAATATTAATTCTAAAGAAGATAAAGTTTGTATAACAATAAATAAAATAAAAATAAAAATAAAATAAAAATAAAAAGAATAATAATAAAATCAAATCAAATCAAAATACAAAGGATTGGGCAGTAGTGAACAAGAAATCCAGGCATGATATTCTATGGGAAGGGCAAGTAGAAAAATAATTCAAGTAACTTGGAATCTAACAAGAAAATGAAAAAAAAAACCACGCTAGAAATAACTTAGTCACGTAGAAAGCCTCAACCACAAATTCTGCTCTAGAAGGCTTTAACTAAACGATGAAGAGGCAAGATAAAATAAAAGGAGCAGCTACGGGAGAGTCATGTAGATGATAATACATTATCGTGGATTGGTTGAGGAAAATAGAGAAATAAATGGAAATGATGAGATTAAAGTATACAAGTAGAATGAAATGAAAAACAAAAATTTATTATGATCTTAAGAAGATGAACTTGGAACTGAACTGGTTGTTAATTAATGTGACAAGAGTTATGATTCACTGTAAGAATATGTTAGTGGAATTGAGATCGGAATTTCGGGATATTTATGTATCAATAATTCCGAATTGATAGTGAACATACGTATGTATGACGATAAAATGGAAATTGGAAGAAGGGATAAAGATAGTGATATATGTAAAAGTTGTCACAGTTAAGTTAATTTGTTATTTTGTGGGCACATATTTAATAATGGGATCACCATGACAAGTGAGAGAATCGAGCACATAAGTATTATATATGTGCAGAGATGATATAGGAATCAATATATGATATATGAATATTTGTTAGTCATAGTCCCCACGACCAAGGACAGACGCAAATAGAGAAGTATTTACCTAAATCAAATGAGATTAAGGTATCCTGAGGATAAGTTATTAATTAGTGAATTATATTAAATACATCTCTAGATAAGATGTAATGATTTTGATGGTATATACTAAGGTATAAGAGTGAATGAAGCTGCTTAATGCTTAACTGAGCCTTATTATAAGGATATTATGATCATATAAATTATGACGTAAATTGATCTTATTGAGATATTATGAATAGTTAAAATTGATCTTCTTGAGGTACTAAGAGTGGCTGATAAGCAATGATGAAAACAATTGATTGATAAAGATTACACGAACAGTATAGATGATAGTAGCAAGAAATCTTCTTTAAGAAGAAGAATTTCACCGAATTAGGTTAAGTAGACCAGATGCTTTACTTCTAAGAATGAATGAAAATGGAAAAATTAAAAGTGAATATTGGAGTTCTATTCCTAACAAATAATCAAGCATGAGATGTAGAATATGCTACTGAGAGTGTACGCATTTTGTTTGATGCAACGTATCCAACTATATGATTGGATTCTTGAATTTGAGGTGACACTCTTACTAATGTGAGGAGAACTTAGGCTCATATTACATTATATGCAAATATGTTCAGGGGATACAAATTTGATTTGAGAAAAGTGTTACCAATACAAGAAGTTAAGATTATAAATAAATTGAAATGGGCAAGGAAACTAGAAAGAGTGGTTCGACATTGCAATAAGTCAATGTGAAATAAGACGAAACCAAATGAATGGAGAAAATTATTTGGGAAAATAAGTCAATTGGGAAACTAAATATAACATGAGATAATATTATCTCATTGAGCAATTAATTACTTAAGGAATTATAAGAACTAATCATAGGCACATTGAGTTTTGGCAATATTTGTTAGAGTTAACAATACTCTCGAAAGTATCATGGTATTGAAGAATAAAGTGATCCAATTTTGTTTGGATTAATTAGTGACTATGATCATAGATGATATCTTCAATGTATTCGAGAAGCAGAGAAGGATATTTTGGTTACTTAAGAAAAATCTACGATTTTGAATGAATATGAAATTATGTTTGTGCATTAAAAGCAAAAGCCATACGTGGCATATTTTGTTATTTGATGCATTTCATATAATGTATGTTCTGATAAAGGTGTTGTGATCAGAGTAGCCAGTCTAAAAGAGCTTTAAGCTCAAAATTCTGCACGTAAAGCCTTGTTCCGTGATCTCTGTTTCTGACTGAGCCTAATGGCCAGTATCTGTATCTGTACCTGAAAGGCACTTGATCACAATAAATAATAACGAATTTGGAAATTTTGTAATATACAACGATGTTTCACATCAGAATTAAGATGCACTTTGTTGCAATATAATAAACTGATTTTTGTATGCATAGAGACAATTAAAGTCTCATGAGTTGAATATTTGATACATGATTTGAAATTTGTTGAAATAGCCATTGCTTTGAAAGCTTAGAGATACTATTTGTATAGTGAAACATTTCGGATTTATATATAAATATATAGATTAATAAAGTTTGAGGTCCTTATTGAGTTTGAAAGAATTTTATACGAGATTGAGACAATGGATAAAATTATTGAAGGACTATAATTGTACAAATGAGTACTATCTTTGTAAAACTAATGTACATATCTGATGCTTGAACAGAAAATTCAATAAAGGAATAGCACAAATTCAGATATTGTGGTTACTAAATCTAGTGCAATAAAGAGCATAGAATATTGAGTTGACTTTGGGCAAATCAAAGTACTATTAGCTAACGAAAGTAAAATCAGTTTCGCATGAAAAGATTAGCAAAGCCTAAACTGAGGATTCAGAATTTATGAATCTTATTGAGGAAATTGAAAGTTGATAATGAATCCGAATTTTGAGTTTGAATAGGAAAATAAGACCTTGTGATTGTAATATGAAGTTTGTGTGCACAATATAGATGATTGAGTAAAAGATTGCTAGAGATAAAACAAATAACAACTTATGCTATACATCATAGTAGGAATACGATGAAATAACGTTTGATGGCTATGGATGTAAAAACAAGTGACTATATGTATTTTTTGCCAACAGTCTTAACAGTTGGAGATATGCTTAAAGCTTATATTTTGGAGTTCATAGAAACATGAGGTCAATGTTTAGTTTTAATTGACTTTAAGTATAACAATCAATATCACAGTGATATCATTAGAATATCATATGAGGTGTTATATGAAAAAAAGAGTCGGCCACCTTTATATTTGGATGAATAAGGCCTAAAAATAGTTTAAGGCCAGAAGTGATAGGAGATGTTGATGTTAAGTGAAATTGATGTGTATTAGAAAGTAAGTGACTTAAGAAAGACAAATGAATTAGGAGGAGCAACACTGAAGATTTGGAATAAAGTGAAATAGACACATGAGTTAAGTGTATTAACACTAAAGAGATGTGAATTATCAAGCAAAGGATGAATTGTTTTTGAGAGTATTACCTTGCGAAGGTGTGCTCAGGATGGAAAAAGTATAAACTAAGCCCGACATAAAATGGTCCACATGAAATTCTTGTAAGAATAGGACCATTAACATATGAGTTTGTATTACCAACAAAGACGTCTTAAATGCATAAAGTGTGATATGTGAGTGTGATAAGAAATAGTGATATGATCTGACCCAGATGTAATGTTGGCACTAGAAGTGAAAATTTGGAGTAATCTGAAATATATTGAGGAAATAGACAAGATTGTGTGATATCTGAATAAGGAACTGGAAAACCAATTAATTCCATTGACTATGGTCATTTGGAAGAAAAAATAATTATTATTTGAGCGATGAAGCTAAATGGGAAACGGTGGAGCATATGATGAAACAATATCCCCACCTATTTGAACCATCAAGTAAAAATTTCAAGGATGAAATTTCTTTTAGGAGGGGAGAATTGTAACATCTCGTTACCCATGTTAAGGCTAGAATTGTGATTTATGAGAAAATACTGAGAAATTAAGAAATACACATCATGCTTTAGTTAAATATGACAAGCACATTTTTGCACATGAATATGATTGTACATACATTCATTGACATTTTTCGAGTATAATTGATTTATAAATGCAATTAAAATGTGAATTGTGAGTTATTTGTGTTAAAATTTATTTGGAGACCATTAGTATTATTTCAAAATTTTTAGTGAATTTGAGGTACATTTAGACTAGGACAAATGCCAAGTAGTAAGATAAATTGATACATGAAAATTTTGGGTGATTAAGCGTAAAATTGAGTGACATTTGGCAAAATTAAATTGATTATAAATGGACTAGTAATTAAGTGACAAATAGATCAATTATTGCGTGACAAATGGGCTAGTAAGTTGATGACAAATGGCTTGGTTGATTAATGGACAAGTGACCTAGTTAGTTGGAGACATTTGGCAGCACCTAAGCTTGATAAGTGTTGAACATGCCATAAGACATGTGGTCATTCCATTGGATGACACCTAACACCTTAGGTGTAAGTTTCAGCATGAGCAACTCCATCTATGGTCATTTCTCTTCTTCCTTCCTCTCACACACCACCAAAACACTCTTCCTTGCACCTCTCTATGGTTGTTTATGTTCATGTCTGATTGTTGCTCCGATAATTCGTGCTTCACCCTCACAAAATTAAGTAGAGAATCAGAATATAGTTACCATGTTGTCCTAGCTAAAATCCTTCCAAGTTCCACCTTGAATGTGTGATGATTTTTCATGTTTGGAGTATTGATTTAGAGTGATTTTTAAACTGGGATTAGAACCGAACAAGTAAGTAAAAGATTAGTGTTTATGATATGTTTAGTAGTATGAGAATTATGCCTGAATTGGAATGACATATATGAGATATTGGTGAAGATGTATGC